>RJWM01004417.1:0-101501 GCA_004363535.1 Dasyprocta punctata | reverse complement strand
AAGTTTTTCTTTTCTCTAGTTTAAGAGGGGATAGGGTTCTGTTGGTCTTAGGGATTTTCTTAGAGAAGAATCCCAACAGACCCCATCTAACAGAATCCAAAATGAATCAGTAAAGCACACATTGTGGAATTCCTGAAGGCACTGTCTAAAACAGGCATTGTGAGATGCTACAAAGCTATCCTCTGTTACTTTTAAAGGTTTCTAAGTGTGGGGCTACCAATAGTCTCTTTCCCTGCCCACCTCCAGGACACAGGTCAAGCCCTTCACCGTGCCCCTGAAGCCTTGATTTCTGACTCGCAGCCATTCTTGCTGGACTTGAGGGAAAAGGCAAGCAGCCCACTTCCCCAAGCCCACTTGGATGGTGTGGGACACACGGGGAAAAGCCAGACGTGACCCCGGCTCTCAAAACCCATTCTCAACTCCTCCCTTTGTTGATCTATGCAGGTGATCAACACCTCACTCGGGAGCTGAGGGCCACTGGGAACTTCTCTTTTTATCACCAGCCTTTAAAATGTCAAGCAGCACCAAAAGAAAAATACTGTCATACTGTTATACTGAATGGGCATGTTTTATACACTGGAATAGATGCAAGAAGAAATTGGTGCTATTACTTCTGGCCAGGATGCTATCCTCAAATATCTTACTTTGCATTCAGCTGTGCTGCTGCTGCTGCTGTCTTTGAGGCTGTCTTAATAAACATGGGTCCTGGCCACGTTCCAGGCAAGGAGCAAAATGTACATGAGGTCTGCCTCGTATTGCGTGTGATCCACAGTAAATAGACAAATAAACAGAGGCTGTATTGTGCAGTGGTAAGTGTCCCAAAGGGACGCCAAGAGTTAGGTAAGGTAAAGGCAGAAAGATGAAAGGGGGCGGCCAGCCAAAGCCACTCTGAAGTATGACATTGGAGCAAAAATTTCCATAAAGCAAGGGGTAAATCACGGAGTGAAGATTTTGTTCCTGGCAGAACCAAATGCATACTATGGGAGCATTTTTGGCACATTCAGGAAGCGGCAAGGCGAGCAGCCAGTCTGCCGGAGCCGCCCGGGAAAGGAGAGGGAATGAGACATGTTCCGGAGCAGGACGGGCAAACAGGTGAAACTGAGTTCTCGAGCCCCGCTGGAGGAAGATGTGGAGCCGGGAAACGGTATGAGCAGAAACGGTGCCACGATCGGGTGCGCTGCTTGTCTACCTGAAACTCCACCTTTGCACATATTTCTGAGCCACAGGACAGTGACCGGTACGTGTGCACCGTGCGTGATGACCAAACCCGAGCACTTACACTTCCAAGTCCACAAACACTTGCCACTCCTGTATGGCGTGAACCTTCAGACTCTTCCTGCCTCATTATTCCAAAGTATGGAACAAATTGTTGTAAACCACAGTGACCCTGCTGTGCTGCATGACACTGAGACAAACTTCTCCTGGCTGACTGCATTTTTCTCCCCACTGTCTAAGCTCTCCCTGTATCTGGTTGGTTCCTCTTAATGGAGTCTTCATTGGTCCCACTTATATTGCCACGAATGACAAGATTTTATTATTTTTATGGTTGAATAGTATTCCTTCTTAAGGGATTCTCTAAGTGAACACACTCTGTAGCAGAAAGACAGTTAGACGGCTACTGAGATAATTTAGGTGAGAGATGAAAAAATTAGTGGCTAAGGAATGAATGGGGACCAGTTAGAGTCTTGATATCTTTTGAAAGCAGAACAATCAGGATTTGTTGAGAGATATTATAATATGGCAAATAGTGGTAATCCAAAGATATAAAATCTTAATCCTTGGGACCTGAAAATTCTACCTTATTTGGGAACAAAAAGGATTTGCAGGTGTGATTAAGAATTTTGAGATGAAGAGATAATCCTACATTATTCAGGCAAGGCCTCCAGCCCATCGCAAGCATGATCAGGAAGTGGTACAGGAAGTTCCGGTGCCAACATAGACAAGAAGCAGCGGGACCACTGAGGCAGAGATTGAGTGGTGTAGCCACAGGTCAAGGAGCGACAGCACCACCAGACCCTAAGAGACGGGGCAGAGCCTCCTACAAAGCCTCCGACACCTTCACCGGGGCTCAGTTGAACTGGTTCTGGACTCATGCACCCCAGAACTGTGGGAGGATACACTCTGGTTATCTTAAGTCACTGATTTTGAGATGATTTGTGGAAGCATCCTTATAGAACCACCAAAGACTAGCTGTCATGTGAAAAAGTGATGCTTTTGATGTGCTTATGTGGAAAGATGATGTTTCCCATTATGGAGACAAAGACATCTAGGGAAGGAGCAATTCTGAAGGGGAAAATATAGCCATATTTTGTACATGTCAACTTTGAGATTATTGTTGGGTATCTAAATGGAGCTATTTGGAAGCAAGGTAACTATGTGAGTTTCAAGTCTGAGGAACAAGTCAGGGCTGGAGGTGAACATGCAGTCGATAGCACCTCAGAGGTAGTAACTGCATGGGACAAGACAAGCTCACATAAGAGGCTCAGGCACAATGCCTGGGCCCTGGAACACACTGAGAATCTCAAACTATAAATAAAAAGCAAAACAAAAGCGAGAAGGTCAGGAACAGGGAGGTGGTCTTTGTGTGTGGGGGGAGGGGAAGGCAGGAGGGCAGGTATAAAGCATGACTGCAGTGTGTACGTGCACCAACTCTCCAAAATGGGCCCAATCATTCTACATCACAAACGGACACCAAGAAAACAAAAGGAAGTTTGCTGGGCTCAGAAGAAGTCAATGAAAATGAGCAGTGACTGAGTCATGAGAAAAACCAAGGAAAATACCTCTCCTGGATTCCAAGTAGAGAAAGCTTCTCGAGAAGAAGAGAGTACCTCTGTCCCATGCTGCTGAAAGCATAGGAAGCAAGAAAGTTGAGAAAAGTAACAGAAGCCATGGAAAAGTTGAGCTGTAGATATAAGGAAAGCAAATGGGAGATAACCAAGGATCTGCGAGAAATAAATCTAGGATGAGAAGAGTAGCTATGAGGTCCCGGGTTTAATGGAGCCGATGATCGCAGAACAGGGAGCCAATGTGTGGAGCAGACAGGGATCAGGGACAGGGCGTGGGAGAACCAGGGCCTTTTAAACCTCAGAAGGACTGAGTCTAGACACTGCAGGAAATGTTTAAGAATGCACCGAGGAGGACGACACGGTAGAATGTTTCCTAGGAATACGAATGTTAATAAAATATCAGATATTTATATAATCACTCGTAATTTGTGAAGGTCTTTCCTGTGCATTATCTCCTTCCCTTAAAACCCGTCTATGATGCTAAGGGGCACTAACCGCATTTTACAAAGCCGTAACATCCTTAAAGTGACTTGACCAAGATTTGATATGCTAACAAGTAACAACATAAAGACGGTAAAGGAAAAGCAGTCTCGAATTAATTCTTGTAGCACACAAGTCAAATTTTAAAAAGTAGGATTTTGTAGCAATCCAAATAAAAGATGTTAAAGGCTATAGTGTATTTAATAGGCAACTAAGTAAACAGTGGAGAGCAAGGTCACTTGGGGGACGTGTGCACGTGTGTGGGTGTGCATGTGTACATGGACACAAACGCGCACTTACGTTTTTACACTTGATCTTAGCCAAAAGGCCGAGAAGCGACTGCACTTACATTTTCATAGCCTTGGGTCAAGGCATTTTGCTGGCGCGTGACTTTCCCATCATCACCGCTGTCATCGCCGTCACAGTAATGCGGTATCTTCATGTCTCCTTCTGGTTTCCAACCTCCTTCATGTTCGTTATTTCATTTTAGAGTCAGCTCTGTGCTGTGCGATACCATTGACATTTTACAAATGAGGAAAGTGATTTCAAAAGACCTTATATGACTTCAACAAAATGTGAGGCTAGTTGCAGAAGAGATGTTATTCCAAATGCAAACTTATGTCTCTACACCCAAACTAAACTTTTAAAGAAAAGAGGAAAGAAAGAGACAGAAGAAGAATGGAGGTAGACAGGTAAGGTCTGGTGAAGGTGTCACAATAACTGAAGTCTGGGATCGTAATTGCCAGCTAGATCAGACTCTGTTATCACACATAGCACCCTTAAGTAGCTAGAAGATTTGGAAGAATTAAAGACCTCTAAGTAGCTGCAACCTAGGAAGCATTCCTGACTTCTAGACTTGTAGGTCCACTGGACTCAGGGTGCGCCTCGAACTCAACATGCTCTAAAGTTTCCAGGTGTCATGGGGCCCACCTGTAATCCCAGCACTGCAAGATTTATCCCAGCTTGGTCATTTTAGCTACTTAGCAAGACCCAGTCTCAAAAAAAGTTTAAAAGGACTGGGGATGTAGCTCAATGCAGAAAGCCCTGGGTTCAATGCCCAGTATCAAGAAGAGGAAGAGGAAGAAGAAGAAGAAGAACAAGATGAAGAAGAAGAAGAAGAAGAAGAGGAAGAGGAAGAAGAAGAGGAAGAAGAAATAGAAGAAGAAGAGAAGGAGGAGGAGGAGGAGGAGGAGGAGGAGGAGGAGGAGGAGGAAGAAGAAGAAGAAGAAGAAGAAGAAGAAGAAGAAGAAGAAGAAGAAGAAGAAGAAGAAGAAGAAGAAATAGAAGAAGAAGAGGAGGAGGAAGAAGAGGAGGAAAAGGAGGAGAAGGAAGAGGAGGGGGAGGAAGGGGAAGAAGAGGAAGAGGAGGAAGGGGAAGAAAGAGAGGCAGAGAAAGGAGAAAGGGGAAGAAGAAAAGAAGGAGGAGGAAGAAGAAGAAGGGGAAGTGGAAAAGGAAGAAGATGGCCCTAAATTTCCATCACAAACACCTTTGTGTTTTTTGACTCCTCATTATGTTTGAAGCTGTTAAACCATCAGGAGTCTGCAACAAAAATCTGAGCATTATCCCCAGCTCACCTTCCTTTCTCTTCACACCTAATCAGCCACGAGCCCTTGTCGCACCATCCCTGCATTCTTTCTCCTCCTCCCTCACTGCCTCTCTTGGTTCTTGGCGTTCCTTCCTTTTTGTCCCCTGGTTGCAGCCGCCTTCGCTGTGTTCCTGCCGCTGGCCCTTTCATTCTCCAGGACAAGCTTCACCTCCATGCTTCTGCAATGCTGAGCTGTGAATCCTATCACAGCACCCCTGGCTTGCGCATTTCAGTGCTTCTGTAGTCAATGGATACAGTTCAAACCCCTCTACAAGCCACATGATGTGTCTGTCATCTGCCTGCCACCACCGTCCTGGCCTCCTCCCCCGAATCCCTGGTGCGCTGACCTTCTCACTGCCTTCACAGCGTGTGTATGGCAGGCTCATGCGCCCCCTCCCCTCCAGAGACCACACCCTGATCAGACCCTCAGAACTGCCTCTCTCACGCACTTCTTGCTCTTTGTCAACAACTCTTACTTTCCCGACCAAGATCCTGATGGTGTTCTCATGAACACAGCAACCTTTGTAACTGACAGAGAAAAACACTAAATCATTGTGTGTACAACTGGATTGCTCTGTGATATTTTGAGGTACATACACGCTGTATAAGATACAAAGCAGGTTAATTATGTCTGTCTCCTCGAACATTTATCATTTCTTTATGATGAAAGTTTTCCAGACACTTTCTTCTAGCTTTTAGAAATGTGTAGGTTAGTGCTACCTTTGGCCACCCTGCTGCACGATGATGCACCAGGACTTCATGCTCTTATGTGATTCTGACTCACATAGACCAACTGGTCAACCTCTTTCTATTCCTTCCCTTCCCATAGTCTCCCTGGCATCTGGTAACTGTCACTCTTCTCTCACGTTTTGTAAATTCAATTACCGAGTGCTGTAGTCGGGGGTTACAAGGAGAACAATTACATACAGGACACGGAATTTATAATATTATTTTATGATGGTCACCCAGAGTTAAATACAAGAAAGTTCAGGAAATTTGTCCACAACACTAAAGACCTAGAGAATGCAGCCAAGGGCCTGGATCCACAGCAATGTCCTGCATATGTCCAGCTGAAGCTCTAAGGTCCCCGACAATGACTCACACAAATCTGCTTTATTGATCTGCACTGGGAAGACCCAAAGGTCATCGGTGGAAGCCAGAAAGTCTATGCCAGCAGGGTGAAGGAGCTGTGCCAGTAGGTTGGGGGTTCTGCAGTGGAGCCAAGAAATGACACATAAAGTAAGGACCAAGGCTCCTCTGAAAAGTACCACAGCCATCCTCAGTGACAGTGAGGTCCTGGGCTCCTCGGAAGATGAGAACAGCAGGGCTCATATCAGGAAGCCAGCGTGACAAGCTTCTCCAGCACACATTTTCCCTTCCAGAGCCAGGAAGCGATGCTTAAAGTAAGGACCAGAGCTCCCCCAAAATGAACCACAGCCACTCTCAGCAACAAGATCCTGAGCTCCTCTGACGAGAATAGCTAAGTTCATATCAGAGAAGCTAGGATGACAAGCTTCTCCAGGAGAACCCACAACTCCAAATAACAACAACACAGAAGAACCTGCAATGCCTCGCTCGTCTTCTCTGTCTCCTTTTATGCTGGCAACTTTCCTCAGGTGGGCCCTCTACACTCAGCACCATGCCAATTTAATTCAGCTGGTGTTGAGTTGACCACCAGTTTTCAATCCATAACACCAAGTCCACATACGAGCGAGATCTTGCCAGTATTTGCTTTTGGCTTATTTCACCTACCATAATGATCCTCAGTGCCATCCTTATTGTCCCAAATGACAGGATTTTTCTTTTGTGTGGCTAAATACTATTCCATTGCACGTGAGCACCAGAGTCATCAGATGAGGGATGCTCAGGTTGATTCCATTGACTCTCACAAACAGGGCTGCAATGAACACGAAAGTGCAAATGTCTCCTCAACAGCTGGATTTCATTTCCTTGGTACGCATACCCAGGAATGGAACCCCTGGGTCATACGGTGTTTATGTTTCTGTGCTATTTTCCATCTACATTCCAATCCACAGGGTACGAGTGTTTCCTTTTCTCTACATCCTTGTCAGCAATTTTTATCTTTAGTCATTTTTTAATGTCTGACTTTTTTATTCAAAAGAATGTATTTTAGATTTAATAGAAATTTTTTTCAAACAACATAAGCAAAAACTATTCTTTTCAATAAACTAGTAGATTAGTAGTATAATTATCTTATTTATCATTTTCCCTTCTTTCCCTTTCCTCTTTTCTCCTTTCCTCTTTTCTCCTTTTCTTTTCTCCTTTTCCTTTTCTCCTTTTCTCCTTTTCCCCATCCCAGTTATTCTTTTTTAGTTTTGAGCCGTTTCGTCCCCTTTCACTTTCACAATATCTGTTGTACATTTTGGGTCCTATTTACTCTTTCAGTTTTTTACACTAGGGAGATAGTATAATCTTTACACATGTGAGTCTCATTTATTTCACTTAAGTGTATGGTCTCAAGTTGCATCCATTTGCCTGTAAAAGCCTCAAGTTTACCCTTCTTTATAGCTGAGTAATACTCCATTGCATAAAAATACCACATCATTTCTATCCATTTCTCAGTTCATGGGTATTTGGGTTGTTTCCAAGATCTATCTATTACAAATTGTGCTGCTATAAACATGGGTGTGCATATACTGCTGTGGCACAATGTTTTCAATTCTTCTGGGAAAATATCCAGAAGGAGAATAGTTGGGTCAAATGGGACTTCCAACCCTAGGTTTTTGAAGAATCTCCACTCTGATTTCCACAGGGCTTGCACCAGTCTACACTTCCACCAACAGTGGAGAAGGGTTCATTTTTCCCCACAAACTCTCCAGCATGAAATCTTTCACTCTAAAATCAGGAACAAGATAAGAATGTCCACTATCACCACTTCTACTCAATATAGTTCTGGAAACATTAGCCGAAGCAATTAGACAAGAGAGCGAAATAAAAAGAATAAAGATAGGAAAGGAAGAAGTTAAATTATCATTATTAGGTGGCATGAGACTCTACATAGAAGACCCAAAAACTTCACCAAAAGACTACTAGAGTTAACAAGCAAATTCAACAGCATAGCTGGATACAGAGTCAACACTCAAACATCAATAGCATTCCTGTACATGAATAACAAACTCACTGAGAGAGAAATTGGGAAAGCAACACTTTTCACAGTAGCATCCATAAAAATGAAATACTTAGGAATCAATCTAACGAAGGAAGTAAATTATATATACATATTAAAAATTACAATATTCTGAAAAAGGAGATTGAAGAGGATATCAGAAAATGAAAAGCTATCCCTTGCTAATGGATAGAAAGACCCAACATTGTGAAAATGGCCATCCTTCCAAAACTATTATACAGATCTAATGCAATCTTGATTAAATACCATTAGCATAGCTCACAGATCTAGAGAAAACATTCTTAAAATTCGTCTTCAGTCTTTTTCACCAACGCCATTCTGAATGGAGCTACATGATGTTTCATTGTGGCTGTGATTTGCATTTTCATGATGATTAGTGGGGCTTAGCATTTTACGTATACGCTGGTCATTTGTGTATCTTTTTTTAAGAAATGTCTACTTAGATCTCTTGACCCTTTTTTAAATGTCCTATTTTTGTTTTTGTTGTTATTGCTTATTTGTTTTTTGCTGCTGAAGTGGTTCTTTTACTTCTTTATATATTCTAAATATCAATTGTTTACCAGTAGTACAGTTAATAAACATTTCCCATTCTGTAGGCTGTCTCTACACTCTTATTTCCCTTGCTATGCAGAAGTGGTTTTGTTGGATGTAGCAGCATTTGTCTAAATAGAACAAGTTTTTAAGTGTGCTTTGGGTTTGTAATTATTGTTGTTCCCTTCATTATTTAGCTCCTGATTACACTCTGGAGATATCTTTGTAACCCAATGGTTGGTACACATCCTAAATAACCAGCTGATAAGGAATGACAAAAAGATATATCAGTGTGCTTGAGGAACTGAACCTCCAAAGAAGCAAATCAGCTTAACCTGCAGCATAAAATGGGATATAGTTTGATTTTCTCTTTCAGATCTTATTTTTCTCATCTTTAAAATCATGTTCCTTAACTAAGCACTCTCAAAGGCTCCCTCTGATCTTAGATGTCCCAAAACACACCTGTTTGAAATCAGGTTATGTCAGCGTAGTTCTCTCATTTCAGCAAAGTCACAACACAAGCAGAGTTGCCTGGCCGTCCAAGTCAAGAGTCTTCCAAACAGTGAACAACGTGTTTCCTAATCACTGGCGAGGAATACTTCCAATCTGTTAAAAATAGAAACCTTCCAGCCATATAAACAAAACTGATTGAACCCGGAGATGGCACGATGGAAAATCTGAGCAAATCCCTCGGCTCCTCTGGAAGACGAGTATGACTTCGAGAGGTTCCGTCCGAAGTCAGGTTGTACATGAAAATCCCACTCTGGATGTAAATGGCACGCACGCTTGATTTCTTTTTGCTTACTCTCCAAAGTCATTTGCTAAGTTCGAAAGTATTCAGCAAAATAAGTATTTTTGACAGAATCTGTGCTTTCCCAATAACATTTGCAACTAAAAAAAAAGACTCTTTGCTTATGGAATATTCATTACTGGCAATTTGAGGTATATTTGCAAGCCACAAAACCTCTCCACTGATTATAGACACTCTCCAATTTGTTCTAATGTTCTGGAAGCAACTACATTTGGTCAAATCGGAGCCAAGACATAGCAGCCTTATCCTGGAAACACACATGGCAGCTAAATGTCATGCTGGAAAGTGGCCGAGTAGGGGATGTCACATGAGACATTCGAAACACATGAAGGTATTTTTAAAGTTACTATTTAGTGATAGTCAGTACTTAAGCAAAGCTGATGTGAAGAGGTACTGAAAATAATAATGCTGTGAATTCCACAATGGTAATGACATGTCAAGAGACAGAGGCAGCGCAGTCTCGGGTGAAGTCTATGTTGATGTATGGCAAAAACTAAGGTTGCAATGGACGTTGATTCCAGCAAAGCTGGCTAGACATAAGCCTGGGTCAGCAGGATGTCTGCAGCTGATGTATATTAGGATTTCATACCACACCTAATACAAAAGCAAAATTGTTTGCATTCCAATGTATTTCTATATGATAGCTTTAAAATGTCCATTTTAGTAAGAAACAGCCTAGTGAGCTAATTTTATCTTTCATTTGCTTGGATAAATCTAGAGATGAATGCCCTTTTTAACACACACATACACACAGTAGCTTAGGACCTTACAAGTCTGTTTTTTTCTAGGTTATATAGTTTGTACTGGCACAAAGTAATTATTTGGCAGAAAGCTAAACCAAGTTGTTTGGTGAGCAGTTTAACTTATAAAAAATCCTATGTAATTAAAAGTTATAAATGACTATTTGGAAAGTTTCTGGCAGTGGCTAAGAAACAATGTGGTAATTTAAATATAGCAGTACTTCTTTTCTTCAGACCAAATTTCTAGCAAAATCAGTTATTCATTATGCCTTTAAGCTAAACAAAATGCTCCTTTTTTCACAAAACAGGCACTATGTTTCAGAGCTAAAGCACCAGAACCGCATGTTTCGATACCTAGGCTTAAGTGTAAAAGAGTGCAAAAGAAAGACAGAGAGATTTGAAGATCACAGTTAGCTGAACACAGAAAACAGAAATTTGGGAACACAAACTTCTTCTGTTATCAAATACAATCACGGAAATCTGTAAGATCTATCCTAGCTCATCAGAAAAGAACTGTTGTGCAAAGTTTTATATTCCCTGTTCAAGAAGACAGAGAGTACATTTTTGTGTACTAGCCTTTGTTAATATTTTCCAATCTTGGACTGGTAGGTGAGCAGTTTCAATAATGAGAAAACTCACTTATATAGAAGAGAGACTTATACGGAGGAGCTTTACCCCAAAAGCTCTTCTGCACACTACCTGAGGAAGCTTAATAAGCTCACGCCCTGGAACTGTAAAGCAGTTATATGCTCATTTTCAAGGAACTATTGGTTACATTTTCCCAAATAAATACTTATATTTTCTCTCCTGTCCATGGCGGCCCTGCCAAGGCCATGCGAGCCCATCCCTGGATGCGTTCAGATGTGTTAACTTGAAGGCAGTGCGATGACAGCGCAGGTCTCCTAACAAATTCGATTTGTTGCAATTTCCTGATGGCATGGATGATGAGCACAGAAAGAAAAATGTAAACAAGATGCAGTTGTTTGGATATTTCCTGGAAAAACAGAGGAAAATCAGTACCATGTTTAAAGAAAAGGCAAATTTTCCAGAAAGCAGAAAAGTTGACTTTCACCTTCCTAGGAAGGGAAGACTGACAGGGTCTGTAACCTTTCCGTTTGGCCTCGATCATGACAACCAGAGGAGACCCTCCCACTGCACAGCCCAGCTGGGTGCTGAGCTCCCGAGTGTTGAGACCCCTATTGCTCTCCCTTCCTGAACAGGATGGGATCTTGCCCCATGTAAATACAACATAACAAAGCACAGAGGAAGCGAGTCCATTCTGCTAAAGCCGGTGTACCCTATGTGAGAGGTTCCAAGTTTGTGCAGGAAGAGCCCCTGGTAGATTTCCAAGTTTGATGCCATTTCTTAGTGCCTGGGCAACTCCCCAAGAAAAGCAGATGGGTCCTTTGCAGAGTATGAAGGTTGCCAGGGCCACCACCTACTCTGCCCAGATGGGGAAATGACACGCGCTGCTAGCCATATTGGCGTACTGCTTTCTGTCTTCTTCCCAAAGCTTCACTCTTCTTACTTCCTCTCCTTTTTTCTCTTCTTTCTCCTGTATATTCCCTCCATTTTTATCCCATTGTTTCTCTACTGTCATTTTCTTGTTCTGTGTCTCTTTCATTTACCTCTCTCTTCCCATCCACCCCTTTTGATAGTTGTCACACTTCTGCACAATTTTCTGTTTTTTCCATGATCCACCAGTCCCCAGCACTGTCCTATGTAGTGCAAATGTAAATTAGACTAAAATGGAAAACTGTAGACTTGTGTTCCAGGAGGTCATGATCTCCTGCTAAAGGTGAGAAGACTGGAAACATATTTTTGCCAACCACAGCACACCAGTCTTGCATTCAACTTCAATGCTGTAGTTACTTATAAATATCATTCACCTGAACCATCAGCAGACAATGTCTTTCTTAGAGTACTTAAAATTAGAATTGGCACCTCAAAAGGAAATTATGGGTTTACGCTATTGCCCGTAAGACAGTTTGCCTGATACCATGGAGCACTTTATAACCATCCTAACAACAACAAAAACAACAACAGCAACAACAAAAATCCTGTTGCATCTGAGTGATTCTGGGTCCCTCCCCAGAAAGTCTTAGTCACGACCACCCTGACCCTGAGTGCTAAACTGGGTGCCTTGCAGTGGGATTCTCATTGCCCCCTATGCCTTCTCCTGGAATTACTGACCACAGGGTCAGGTGCGTGAAAAGCAATCACTTTCTTTGCTTTTTAATCAATATATGTTTTTATATATTAATTACATTCATTTTGGGAATTTGATGCATGTATACCTTGGTCATTTTCAATTCCTTCTGCCCCCCTCTTCTCTTTCATTCACTTTATTTTCAGTAAACTATGTTAATTCTAAATCAAGTATTCCTCCATTGCTACTATTCATTATCAACATGCTACACCTTTGTCCACAAGGCTGCAAAATGTTTTCTTCTCATTTTGGGGGCTCCTTCCCCTTTCCAAGATGCTTAGAATCTTAGATATCGATGTGTCTCCTGAGACGAGTTATATCCTTTAAAATTCATACATTGAAGCCCTCGCCTCCAATACCTCAGAATGAGTCTACACTGGGAGATGTGACCTTTAAAGAGGTAGCTAAGTTAAAATGAGGCTATAAAGGTGAACTCCAATTCAGTCCGATAGGTGTCCTTGTAAGAAGTGGCAGTCAGGATACACATATACGTGCACAAAGGAAGGACCATGTGAGGACAGCCATCGGAAAGCTGAGGAGAGACTTCACCAAGGCAACCAAGCACCTCAACCTCGGAATTCCAGTCTCCAGAACTGAGAAAACACATTCCTGATGTTTAAGCTACTCAATTTATAGTATCATGTACAGCAGTCACCCTACCAAAGTCACAACTTCTCATGCCACTAACAAAATTGTGATGGATTCTTTAAATGTGACATCTCTGCTACCACAGGGAAATCCCAACCATCCATTCAAAGCTTTCCATGTCTGTCGGTCTCAAGATTTACCAACATTTCTACTTCTCAATCTGGGGAATTATCGCTTTGTTATGATAACTTTCAAAGGTAGTATTCCTTTTGATTTTGTCTGTTAAAGACCTTACATCTTTCATCAGTGGATTTTCCTTCTATAAGACTTGAAGAGCTCTAACTTTAGAAGTGCTTCTCTTTAAAACTTTGCTAAAGCACTTGCTAGAAGCAAGGCATTACGAAGAATTATTATCCACTTGAAGTGAGAGAAGCAAGGTGATAAAGGGACAAAAATATAGGGAAACCAAGCACAAAGACATTATCCCAAAATTATTTTACTCAGAAACTACAAGGGTAAAAATCTCAAGGTCTCAATAAGCTTGACTTGCTTCAAGAGACAACAAAAAGGTTAGATCAATGGTGCAAGTCTAGAACCAAGTTCTTAGGCTATGGTTTAATCCTCCAAGATCGATGATGGTACATTGTGTTAGGGTTAGCGTTGTGGGGGGTCGGGGGTGTGTGCTCATATTTTAAATACAATGTGGCAATGGATTCTTTTTGGTTTTTCATCCTTCTTTATCCTTTTCTAGTATATAAAGGAGAGAGGACAAAAGCTTGGTTCTCTGACTCTTGGATTGAACTTCTTGGGGAGAGGGTATTTCAGGAAAGGGGATTAAAGTGATGTTTGCTTCTATGAACTTTATTATTATAGGACCTGTGCTGACCTCAGACTCTGAGACACAACCACCCAACTCAGCCAACTCTGGAGCATACACACACACACAAAGGCGGGTCAGATCTGAAATTGATTTATATAAACAGACTCCTCAATTTTCCTTCCTCCTTCAAATGCTTCACTCTAACTTTGATTTGCAGGCTCTGATTTAGAACATGGCCCACATGTAAAGTGACCCTCTGCACACATATCATGATCCCATTTCTGCCCCCCCACATTAAATTCCTACAGATTTATTCTCTTTTTCATGGTGTTTCAATTTGCCTTGTTTTCAACTCATATTTAACAATCCAGCGTGATGTTAACTTGTTGAATGACCTTGGCCCTGTATTGATGTAAGATTCCTCTTTCATTTCATATGTATATATTCCCTGTTCTCCTTTATTCTTAAGCCTCGCTTTCAAAGATTTTTGTTGGGAATATTCCAGTGTCAGACATTGTGACTCTATCTGATGAAAGGACTCAAATAGGACATCATTTCCTTTCTCTTTTCACTCTTGAATTCTATATATATATATATATATATATATATATATATAGCCTAAAATTTGGTAGCTAATGCTTGGTGTATGAAATTTACAACACAATTGGACTAAAACTGTACAGATGACAGAATGACTGTCCTTTTGCCTAGTATTTAAAACGTAATACCATATATATTTACAGATACAGAGATATCTAAAATAAAGACAATATATGCAAAAGATAAACATATTTAGAAAAGCCGATTGTGTCTGAGAAGAGAAATGTGATACACAGGGGGCTTCAGTTATTCCTTTGACTTGAGTGATGTGCAGTAGCTGTTCTCTATTCTTTGCACCTATGGGTCTTTAATATGTCATAATAAAATATTTTCAAAGTAGAAACTAAAAAGTGGTACATAAAACAAAGGTTGAATGATGAAATGCTCTATTAGACATTGTAATTCACTTAGTATTTTTTGCACCTCTGCCTCACAGAATGCTAGCCCTGTGCCCTAGGAAATTGATTCTAACTTTGAGTATAATTACTTTGCCTCATTCATGGTTATCTCTTCTGATCAGTGAGTGACTCTCTTCTCAAATGAAATGTTGATACTTTTGCACTTTTGACCTTAAAATAGATGAAGTATTGCTGATTCCTGAGATGATCTTAGGGTATCTTTCTTTTCACACCTATATCAAACACTTGGTTTCTTTATAATGGTGATAATCCTTTTAGCAACCAAAACTATTTTGTCCCAACCTCACACTAAGTTCCTTTTGGGACAAAATTGAAGTCTTTCTATTTTTTCTGCTCTGTTTTGTGTTTCCCATTCATCCTATAAATCAGGCTAAAAGCAGCTGGGAGTATCCATGCCATATCCTGGGCTTCGGGTCTGCCAGATCAACCAGTCTACCACCCTTAACCTCAGCCTTCTGCAAAATATCAGGACAAGGGAAAAAATAAACAACTTTTTCCCAGAGGGTGACATGCGTTGCCTCTATTCCAAGCGCCAAGGGAGCCCTTGTTTTCAACTGAACTCTCCTGAGCCTACCCTTTACTACCCATGTTCCATCAGGATTTGGGAATTCTGAGCTCTGTCCAGGATCATCCATCAGGCTCTTCTTATAGGCACATCTACGAATCTTTCCAAGTGATTCTCATAAGCCAGTTCTAAAGGCTTCTATGCCACGTGGAAAGCTGTAGTCACAACAGTGACCTCACTCCTGCTTCCAGTTGTCTGTATGTCAACCTTTTTTTGGTTGCTGAGACCAAATACCTGATACTCACAATTTAAATGAAAAGAAGCTTCATCCTTTAGCTCATGGTTTTCGAGTATGTAGTCCATGGTTAGCTGGCTCCAAGGCAGGAACATCATGGTGGAAGGGAGTAGCAGAGCAAATCTGCTCAGTTCATAATTGTTGGGAGGCAGAGTAGAGGAATGGCACCAGAAAGGAAGGAGCCAGGGACAGCATACAGTATTTGTGGTCACACCCTCATGATGCACCCAGAAATATGCTTCACTAATCCCCCTCGCAGCTTCCTAACCAACCAATCGAGCTGACACAATTGAGCTTACTCAGCCAATTTTGCAATAACAAGCAAAAACGAAGTTATCCAGAAGAAATGCATAGGTACAGAGAATTCTCACTCTAAATTAACAATTAGAGAAAGAAGTGTCAAAAATAAAGATCAGTAATAACTGCAGTATCTCCCCTCCCAGATGAAACTGTCTACAAGAAGAATATTTGGAAGGCAGTGGTCCCCTTAGAACAGTTTAATTACTTCCTTTATTTAGAGCTTTCACTTAGGCTGAAATTGGTTTACACCAGAAGATAATTCCCTAGTGGCATGAAGTTTCCTAATACTTGAAGTAGTTCTGTATGTAGGTCATTGGCCTTTCCTTGAGCAAAATTGATGTTAGGGACTTGAATGAGAATGTACAAAGAAGGCTAAGTAAATCTGCAAGTGATGGAAGCCAGGAGGGAGAGCTACTGCATGATTTCTCTAGCAAGAATGCAAGAGACCCTGTGTAGTTATCCCAGTGGCCCAAAATAGATAAGATACACCACAACTTGCACAGAATAAAGCCCAGCACTGAGAGCCAGGATAGTGTTTTTCCAAACAAAGGATGGAAGAAACTTAAAAACAGTTCATGTGAACATCTTTTAAGAGTTCTAATTCAAAAAAGGAGAATATTTTCATATCTGCTTTGTGTTCCCATAGATCATAACTATGTCTATAAAAGTACATAGAACATTTACATGATTTGTTTAGGATCCTTTTCTCTTCTAATGTAATTATCACACTAGAAAAAAGCTACATCAGGTGCGATAGCACATGGTTATAAGCAATGTAATGAGAACCTGTGTCAAAATAATAACAAATAATAATAATCATAGCAACAACAACACAGAGACTATATCTTGTTCATCATAGTATTTGTCAGTGAGTGGGTCGAAAGACTAAGAAGACATATATAGGATATTTTCAAAGTCAGAGGGTGGAAAAATGGATGCATAAAGAAGGGTGGAAGAAAAGAAAAACACCTATCTATTAACCCATCTTGATGAGGCTAACTTCCCAAAACTAACTTGTTTGTGTATTGGTCACTTTCTTGTGGCTAGGATAAAATACCCAACACCCACAACTGAAAGAAAGAGAAGTTCAATTTAACTCATGGTTTCAGAGGGTTCGTTCCATGGTTACCACTCAGCAAGGCAGAAATGACATAATAGAAGGGGAGAAAAGAAGAAAGCTGCTCTCCCATGACAGCCAAGAAGCAGAGAGAAAGAGAAGGGAGGAGCCAGGGATGGGGGTGCGCCCTTCCAGGTCCCCACCCCCCACCCCCACTGTCTCTGACAGGCCCCACCCCTGACAGCACTTTCAGCTCTTCGATCCAGTCACATCCCCAAAGTCTGCCTCTGAGCACAGGATATTTTAGATCAAAACCATAGCGTTCCATAAAACAGCTCTGTGAGCATAATATGATAATGTAGCATGGCCCCAAGCACAATCCTCCCTTGCAAAATAATCTGAGGAAAACACTGGGGACAAGGTCAAGTTCCCACGTTCAAAACTGACTACTAATTTTTTCAGTATTCTGAGGTTAAGATTCACATTGTTTGTATTATGTTGAAGTGTCTGAGAAAGATCTGTCCAAATAATCCTATTATCCTTATTTATCCCAAAGTTCAATCCTGTCATACATTGATTAATTACTTTAGCCATAGAATCAATTTTATGTTTGAAAGATACCTACTAAACATCTGGGGACTTATCATTACTGATTTCTTCTTGGGTATGAAGTCTTCGGTTTCCTTTCTCAAAAAGCAGTTATTAGTGCTGGGTTAAGTGTCATCTTACATTACACCTTAGGATCGCCAAATTGGGACCAGGCTCCAGGAGTATTGGTAATGATATTCGTATGGCAGACTTGATTCTCTCCCTGATACCTGTTCTCTTTCCTTTCTGGGGACTCGGGAGGCCCCACTTCCCCGCTGTTTGAATGAGGCAGGAGTGGTGCACACGTGTGCGGTGCTGCAGTGGCTGAAGAATAACGGAGTGGGAGCCCGGATTTCCAGGTGGGGTGGTGAAAAGCTCTGCGTGATTCTCAGACTCTCTTCCTCCCTCCATCCTGGCAATCATGGAGAAGCTGTCACCAGGTGGTGATGGCTGAGAGGCACAGGTTGCCGAGTCACGGCCCTGGCAGCTGCCCTGGAGGACTGATTATCTAGAATTCCGCCTGATTTTGCATTTGTGAGAAATCATCTAAGGTGCAGCAATCACTGTGATCCTGGAGTTGCTCACTACCGCAGCATTAGCCTAACCTCTCCTGACTAACACAGTAAAGCAGTGGCCTTCATTTAAGAAGCATCTGATCCCGTTTGTATCGGACCTCTGAAACAAGGTTGCATCACTTTGGGTTTTTAGAATTAAAAGGTCTTGATAAGTAACATACTTTAAGCCCTTTGCCTTCAAATAATGTGATTTAGATCATGATTTTGAGAGTCAAGTTTCAGAAAGAAAATCATAACTCCACACCTTGAGGCTGTCATCCATCTTCCAAGAAGTTCAGATCATTTTCCCACATGTTTTGCAATTTATGTTTCTGCCTTCCGGAGATATGCAGAACTCATGTCTGTTTCACTAAGAGCAGTGGGCAGTGCTCAGAAAGGATAGATAATTACTCCAGAGTCCGAGGAAACAGACCACTCCACCTCACTCCAGCACTCTGCGCTGCAATGCTGCTCTGTGAAATGTCCTCCTAAAACAGCAATTTCTCTGGCCCTCTCCAATTACGTGTTTTGTTCGTTTGAAGTTTTTGTTTTAACAGTCTTCGTGGAGTCCCTGCAATGAGAAGAATGATGTTTCTGGCAGTGAGTGGAGTCAGGAGCTGAGGAGCAGAAAGTAAAAAACAAGATACACAAATGAAAGCTTGTCTCTTCCTCTAGCGGGAGTTCACAGGTGGATGAGACAGACAGCAAGGAAGCAGGCCACAGGCATTCAGATATGTGTGTGAAGGAAGAGCTGGACAGGCAGGACGTGGGAGTCCTGAGCCTGCTGTTTATCTGCAGCTCTCACCTGCATAGCTTGATTTTAGGTCACAAGAGACACCGCTTTTGCATTTAGCCACTGCGCCCTGACTAGTGGTGGAAATCCTTCACAGGTCCGGTGCCAATGAAATGTACGTTTTACTTTCAACCTTGCACCTCACCCAGTAGATACAGCACAACAGCTAATTAATAAAGAGAGAAAGGAGGGCTCTGGAGAAAACAAAAGAGGAAAGGAACAGAGGTGGGAAAGGAAGGTGTTAGGAGAAATGGTTCATCCTATCCCTGACATTCCTTTTTAAAAGCATTTTCTTTATACATGTCCCCAGAAGGAAGTGGCTGGAGGTGAGCCAGTGTTCAGGTGAGCTGTAATTCTGGTGATGCTGAGGATGGTCTAGAAAATAATGCTATTCTGAGATGAGGAGGCAGAAAGTACTGGTCACACCATACACAGAGCTAAAATTTGAAAGCATAGGACAATTAATTTATGCAAGTACTCTATTCCCTTAAAAAACCAATAATCCAATTAAATAGATTATATTAACATATAATCAGGAGAACTGAAGATCACTCAGGATGGTTTATTATCTGTTGTAAAATATTTCCAATCCTTGCTTTTATCTCATGTTAAGTGCTACTGTTGACTTCAATCCAAAACTACATTTTATTTGAATTATTATAAAAGATTTTTACCCATACCCACTTTTTATTCTTCTTTTAATATTTCTTGAACACTTGCATCTTAGCCTCAGTGCTAAAAACACACATGAACTTTGTTGATCTCCTCACTATCTATAGAATTAAACCCGGGCTTAAGTAGTGTGTTTCCAGTCTGTGCTCACAGTTTACTTATACCTTCAGCCATCACAAGCCTGGAGTGATTGACTAAAGTGAATTCTAGAAGATAGCAGAATATATTATAGCCATGAAATAGAAAGAAGGAAGTAAGAAGACAGAAGAGAGAAACAGAGGGGTTAGGAAAAAGGAAACAATATTAAAGACCATTTGGAAATAAATGTGTTAGTCAAATAAATTAATTACAATATTTAAAGATAAATCAAAGCTCAGTGTGGTGGCACCCCCCTGTAATCCCAGCACTCAGAAGGCTGAGGCAGGAGAATTGTTGTGAGTTCAAGGCCAGCCTGAACTGCACAGCAAAAAGACAAGGAAAAAAGAAAAAACAAAAGTCAAGAAAATCCTTAAGGTAGAAGTAAAATATTTTAAAACTGAATACACAGAAAGAAAAGATAATAAAATAAGATCAATAAAAAGAGTACAACAACCAACTAAACATATGCTGAGAAAGAAATACAACAAAAAGAAGAAAATTATCAAATAGCTTCTTCACGGAATTATCCTCAAACTGAAGGACGAGGGGCTCCTCAGTGATGTAACATGCGAGCAGTGTAAGTGCTATTGTGAGCTGTCCCAACGCTACTCCAAGACAGAGATTAGCATTCAGGATGTTCACTTGGGAATATGTGTCCGATGTTTTCATCAACTTTCCTGTCCCTGGAACAAAATAGTGGCATCCTCAATTTAAAGGAGGAGAGGTTTTTATTAGAATCTCAGTGCATGGCTGGCTGGCTCCAAGGCAGAAGGGTGTGGTGGGGAAAATGCTGCTGATCTTAAGGCTGCTGAGAAGCAGAAAGAAGCATCCAAGAGTAGGGGGACGGGGAATAGTCCCCCGGTCACACACTCGTGACCCACTTCCTTCAACTAGGACAGAGCTCCTAGTCCCCTATCCATGGGTTGACTCATCAATCAGCTTAGTACCCTCACAAATCAATTGCCTCCCTGGTTGTGAATTAATCCAATCAAGTTGACAATCAATACTGATCAGTATACCTAGATTCAGTGCCTGTGGGACAGAAATAAAAATGATAGAGTTGAGGAGAAAGTTGAATTGGAGTGGCCATTCAGAATTGTCCCGAATTTAAAAGAGATCAGACCTTTATGCCCACCATACATCAGTCCTTGATGACAGATTAGTCATTGCCCCGGAAAGAGGCAGCACTTGTCTTCAGTCTGTGATGGAAGGATCTCAGGGTAACCACCGAAGCAGGAGGAAGGCATGCTGCTTTCCTGGTGGGGATCTAGGAGGACCAGGATTAGCATACCTACCGCAGGCAGCACCCAATCAGTGTGGGGCTGGACGCCTGTGGAGCAGGCAGGTATTGAGAGGCTGAGTATCAAGTTTCTGGCATGTTGAATCAATAAATAATAATTAATAAACCATACCAAGGCATAGTGTTGTAAATTTTAGAATATCTGGATTCAAGAAAAATGTAGCAAATTCCTGAAAAGGATAAAGGCTTCAGCAGGAACCTGAGTGAAAGCAGACTTTTCTGCCGCAACATTGCAAACTAACTGCACAGGTGAAATTATTTTCAGCGTAGATGTAGATACAGTTATCGATCAAATGATCAAGTGAGTGTGTAGACCATTATATGGGGTGTGATTGAAAAATATGGTGAATGTTTGAATTTGTAAAATGTATTACAGGAAAAGACACATTGCCATTAATCTCCCTTAAAATGCTACCCCCTACTTCAACATGATCACCCCACTGTCCTTGTCACTTTTTGGAGCAATCTGGAAGTGCTGTCTCATGAGTGTCTTTAGTTGTGCTGCTGCGGCTGCTCTGCTGTCCTAAATCGATTCACCATGTTTCCCTGTGGCGGTTCTTTTGACTTGAGGGATGAGCGAGAAGCTGCCCGGTGACAGATCTGTGAGTCAGCTGGCTAAGGTCCCACTATAATGGTGTCACAGCTGCCTTTCCACTGGATGACACTCAGCAGCAGCCCTCACTGTATTTTTGACCACAACACTTAAAGACAGTCGTGGAACAGGACTTAGAGAACTGCTCCAGAAAGTGGTAACGACAATACGATAAGTGTTCGAAGCAAGGAGAAATATTTTGGGGTTAATGGCCTTTCCTGTAATCATTTTTTAATTAAATATTCATCATATGTTTTGATTACCCCTTGTAAAGATATATTCAAGACACACATGAATGATAAAACTTCACTTCCTGCGCTTCCTTTCTTAGGATGATACTATGGAATGCTCTGCAGTGCTCTATACAGAAGGTATTGCCCTCACCTCTGCCATAGATCGTCTGTCAGAGGAGTAATAACCACAACCCACATGCAGGGGGAAGGGTGTGTACACAACAGTGTAATCCAAAAGGAGGGGACCTTCAGGGAGCATCAGACAGCACGAGCACTGGTCAGTATTTCTATAGAAAAATCTGTCACACTTTAAGCAAAAATAGGGAAAGAGGTCTCCAAAACAGCTAAATGGAGTGGAGAAATTATTTAATAAATGTGATATATATCAACATATTTGAAGAGTATTGAAATTGTGCTGCACTTCAAAGGATTATTGAAAATTTATACACAGTTTTAACAAATACATAAAAATGGGCTATTAGCAAAAAGAAATAAATCATATAGAAGGAAAATATAACCATAAAATACTATTTGGGTCAACTGTAAACAATATTTACGTGGGCAAGTATTGGAAGTGACTATCTGATAAAACTGTGACGTAACTACATTCAAAGGGAAATAGGCACCAAAAAAACATCAGAGGAAACCGAGTTTATGTATAAATTAAATCTTCATGTTCAATGATAGGTCAGTAAGTAATTTCTAAAGCTAATATCAAGTCAACAAATAATTCACAAAATCTGCAAATCAACGAAAAAGTCTTTAAAATATTATTCAGAAAAAAGAAAGAAAATGTCAGAAAAATAATCAAAAAACTTGAAAGTTACCAGATAATGGGATTAGAATTAATAGAACAGAACAAAAGCTGCTGTTTTTCATTATAAGTCTTAAATATCATGCTTCATTTCTATTTTTTGTCTAAACTATGAGCATATGTTTATTTGATGAAAATAAAAATAAATATCAAAACAAATACATTACGTGCAAATATATTTTCAGGAACTATCTTAGATGAGAAGGATAGAAAGATGCACAGAGACTGTCCCTGGATTCAAATTAATTTTCTTAATTTTTTATTTTTTATTTTAAAGAGAAAAAAATCGAATTTCAAAACAACAAAATAGGTGAGCAACAATAATTAATACATTATGTATTATTGTCTTCAAAGTGATGCAGAATACAAGGTCTAGGCATGAAATATCAAACAACAGGAACAAAACTTTCCTTTCAATAAACTAAGAAACTAGCTGTATAACTATCTTAACTATCTTGTATATATATTTTTTTCATTGCCCTTCCTTCCTTCCCCTTTTTCCCATCACAATTTCTCCTTTCTTTTGAACATTTTCTTCCCAATTCACAATATCTATAGTACATTTTAGATCTTACTTACTTGTCAATCTTCTCACACTAGTGAGACAATACAATGCTTACACAAGTGAGTCTGATTTATTTTACTTATGATTACAGTCTTGAGTTGCATCCATTTACCTATAACAGTCTCAAGTTTATCCTTCTTTGTGGCTGAGAGGTACTCCATTATATTAAAAGAAAAAATACATCTTTTTTTTTTATCAGTTCCTTGGTTGATGGGCATTTAGGTTGTTTCCAAGATTTGGTTATCACAAACTGTGCTGCTATGAACATGGGTGCACATATACATGTGTGACACGATGCTTTTAATTCTCTGAGAAGATACCTAGAATGGGAATAGCTGGGTCAAATGGGACCTCCAATTCTAGTTTTTTGAGGAATCTCCACACTGATTTCCACAGTAGTTGCACCAGCCTACACTCTCACCAATAGTGGAGAAGGGTTTCTTTTTCCTCACAGCCCTGCTAGCATTTGTTCTTGATTGATTCCTTGATGATAGTCATTCTTTCTGGGGTGAAATGAAATCTCAGTGTTGTTTTAATTTTCATCTCTTGGATGATCAATGATATTGAATATTTTTTCATATATTTATTTGTCATTTGTATTTCTTCATCTGAGAAGTGCATATCTATCTCAGATGCCCATTTTTGGGCTGTGTCTTTGAATTTGGAAGGAGGCCTGATTTTTTTCAATTATTTACATGTTCTATTTGTAACTATTTTGTCTGAAAAACAACTGGCTATAATTTTTTACCACTCTGTGAGTTGTCTTCTCATTCTGTTGTTGATTTCTTTTGTTGTGAAAAAGCTTTTTAGTCAGGTTAGATCCCATTTGTTGATCCTTTGTAGAATTTCTTGCGCAGAATTGATTTTTTCATGAAGTCTCTGCCTACACCTATGTCTTCAAGATTTCTACCTAATTTCTCTGCAGTAGGTTTAGTGTTTATGCTTTAATATCTAGATCTTTGATGCATTTCGACTTTAACTTAGTGCATGGTGATAGATATGGATCTAGTTTTAATCTTGGCCATGTGGAAAGCCAGTTTTTCCAGTACCATTTATTAAAGGGACTATCTTCCTTCCAGTGAACATGTTTGTCCCCTTTGTCAAAGATAAGTTGGCTGAGTATGTTTGGGTTTGCTTCTGTATCTTCCATTCTGTCCCACTGATCCTTATGTCTGTTTTATTACCAGTACCATGCTGATTTTATCACATTAGCTTTGTAGTGTAATTTCAAGTCAGGGATTGTTATGCCCCCGGACTTGCCTTTTGTGCCCAGAATTGCTTTTGCTATCCTACGGCTCTTCTGGTTGCAAATGAATTTTAAAAATGTTTTCCCTAGTTCTGTGAGGTATGTTAATGGCATTTTGATTGGGATTGCATTAAATCTGTATGACAATTTTGGGAGTATGGCTTTTCACTATGTTGGCTCTTGCTATCCATGAGTAAGAGATAGCATTCCATTTTCTCATATCCTCTTTGATCTCCTTTGTCAGAGTACTGTAATTTTTAATGTAGAGATCTTTTACTACCTTTGTTAGGTTGATTCCTAAGTATGTCATTCTTTTTGGATGTTTTCATAAAAGGTGTTGTTTTGCTAATTTCTCTCTCATTGAGTTTGTTTCTTGTGTTCAGGAATTCTATTGATATCTGAATGTTGACTTGTATCCAGTTACATTTCTGAATTTGGTTATTAAATATAGAACTCATTTGGTAGCATTTTGAAAGTCTTCTATATAGAGTCTCATGTCATCTGAAAATAATGACAAGTTAATTTCTTTCTTTACTATCCTTATTCATCTTATTTCTTTTTCTCATCTAATGGCTCTGGCTAATGTTTCCAGAACTGTATTGAATATAAGTGGAGATAGTGGACATCCTTTCTTGCTCCTGATTTTAAAGTGAAAGCTTTCAGTTTTTGATCATTTAGTATGATGCTTGCTGTTGGTTTGACTTTTATCAATTTGATATAATGACCATCTATTCCAATTTTCTTAAGGGAACTTATTGTGAATCAGTGTTAGACTTTGTCAAATGTTTTTTCTGCATCTATTGAGATGATCATGTATTTTTTTTGCCTTTGACTCTGTTAATATGGTGTATTACATTTATTGATTTGCATATATTAAACCACCCCTGCATTCCTGAGATGACTTGCATTTGGTCATAATCTTCTTGATGATTTGTTGAGTTCTGTTTGCCAGTATCTCATTGAGGATTTTTGCATTAATGCTCACTAGGGAGATTGCCTTATTATTTTCTTTTGTGTTTGGATTCTTCTTTGGTTTTGAAATCAGGGTCATACCTGCTTCCAGGAATGATTTTGGGAGTATTGCTTCCCTTTCAATTTCCTTAAAGAGTTTCAGCATTAGTGGCATTGGTTCTTTGCTAAACTTCTTGTAGAATTCTACAGAGAATCCATCATAACCTGGGCTATTCTTTGTTGATGAATTTTTAATTACAGTTTCAATTTCCCTGGCTGATATTAAGTTATTTAGAATTTTTAAATCTTCTTGATTTAGTTTTGGCAATTTGACTGTGTCTAGGAATCTGTCCATTTGTTTTGTGTTCTCCATCTTATTAGACTACAGGTTCTCAAAATATATATTAGTGATCTTCTAGATTACTGTAGGATCCACTGGGATTCCCCTCTTTTCATTCCTCATTGTTTGAATTTGTACTTTTTCTTTCATCTTTTTGATAAGGTTGGCTAATGCTTTACCAATTTTATTCATTCTTTCAAAGAACTAACTTTTTAATTCGTTGATTCTTTGTATTGCTTTCTTAGTGTCAATTGCATTAATTTCTACTCTTATCTTTATAATTTACTCCCGCATATGAGCTTTGAGTTTCATTTGTTCTTCTTTTTCTAGAAGTTTGAGGTTCAGTATTAGGTTGTTTACTTGAGCTTGTTCTGTTTTCCTGATGTGAGAGCTCATCACTATAAATTTCCCTCATAGGACTGCTTTCATTGCATCCCATAAGTTCCAGTATGTTGTATCAGCATTATTGTTTAACTGTATATACTATTTAATTTCATCTTTAATTTCTCCTGTGACCCATCGATTGTTCAGAAAGGTGTTAATTGCCATGTGCTTATGTAGCTTGTGTGATTTCTTCTGCTGTTGATTTCCAATTTCATTGCACTATGGTCAGATAGTATGCTTGAGATGATTTCGGTTCCTCTACATTTACTTAAGCATGTTTTATAGGCTACTTTGTATTTTATTTTTAATAACATCCAGTGTGTAACTGGGAAGAATATGTATTCTGATGTGGGGTGGAACACTCTGTAGACAACTACCAAGTCCATTTATTTACAGGTTTGGTTTAATTCTGACATTTCTTGGTTGATTTTCTGTCTAGTTGATCTACCTATTTGTGAGAGTGGGGTATTAAGGTCCCCCACTACAATTATGTTAGTGTTTATTTGATTTTTCATGTCTGTTAATATTTGTTTTATGCAGTTGGGTGGTCTGATGTTTGGTGCATAAACATTTATGATTGCTAACTCTTCCTCTTGGACTTTTCTCTTACCAAGCATGTAGTGAACTTTTCTGTCTCTTTTGATCAGTTTTGGCTTAAAGTTTACATTGTCTGCAGGTGGAATAGCTACCCCTGCCTTTTTCTGTGTTCCTGTGGCATGGAGTATTGTTTTCCATCCTTTGACTTTTAGTCTATGAATTTCTTTTGGGTTTAAATGTGTTTATTGAATGCAGCATATTGTTGGATCTTGTTTCTTGATCCATTCTTCCAGTCTGTTTCTTTTAAATGGTGAATTGAGACTATTTACATTGATGGTTATAACTGATATGTAGTGACTTATCTTTTTCATGTTATTTTCCTATGTTGGTTCCCTGACTTTCTCCTCTGCTTAATTGTTTGTCCTGACTGTTTGCTTCTTTCTATTGGTGTTCTTGTATTTGTGGTCTTCATTTTTCTCTGATATATCCTCCAGAGCATTCTGAAGAGCTGGTTTTGTGTCATGAATTTCTTCAATTATTCTTCATCATGAAAGTATCTTATTTCTCCACTGATTTTGAAGGATAGTTTTGAGGATAAATCAATCTGGGTTGAAGACAGTTTTCTTTTAGGGCTTCAAGCACCTCACTCCAAGTTTTCCTAGATTTGAGGGTTTGCACTGAGAAATCTGCTATGATTCTGATGAGTATTCCTGTATAGTTGATTTGTTTCTTTTTTCTGGCTGCTTTTAATATTTTGTTCTTGTGATAAATTTCTGGAGTCTTGATTCTTATATGCCTTGGGGTAGATTTATTTTGGTCATGGGTGTTTAGGGTTCTACATGCTTTGTTAATTTGTATGTCAAATTCTTATCCATGTTTGGGAAGTTTTCTGCCATTATTTCTGTGAAGAGGTTTTTAATGGCTTTTGTGCTGTCTCCAGCTTTTTCACTGACTCCAATCAATCTTATGTTGCTCTTGTCTGCTTCATCTTGTAGCTACTGGATTAATTTTTTGTGATCTCTTTCTATTTTCAAGATATCTTTCTTTTCCTGGTCACTAGTCACAATCCTATCTTTAGATCTGATATTCTATCCTCTCTTTCATTCAGTCTGTCGTGTATACTTTCAGTGGAGCTTATATTCTCCTCCTGGATTTCTGTTTGAATCCGTTTCATTGATTCCATTTCTTTTTTATGTTGAGCATTCATGGTTTCCATCTTTTTCCTGAGTCCCTCTATTTTTTTACTCTGTATCTACTTCAATGTCTTTCATTTTGATCATCATTCCTTTTTGCACCTTAGAGATTTTTTTTTCCATGGCCTCTTCTGTTTGTTTTCTCACTTCTGCTGCTATCATTTCAGAAAGTTCTGATTTCCTCTATTTCTTTGTACTCTGGACTTGCCCTGTATGGGCTGGGCATTTAGGGTTGCATTTTGATTCTTTGTCTTGTCACTTTCTATTTTTTAAATGTATTTTGTTTTCTGGACTAATGCTTGTAGATGTCTTATGTTAGATAGCTTTATCCCTGGTATTGAAGCTTCCCTAAGAAATATCTGTCCCTCAGGATGTCTTCTGAATGCAGGTGGTTCTCGGTTTTTATGTCTATCCTAAGAGCCTACCTTCCCAATATATTCAGAATGTGAAGTTGCTATCTATTAGACTCAGGGCCTATTTCTTTGGTACTGTACTCTGGTGATGGTTATGATCCCTTACAATCAGTGTTGGGAGAAAAACTGATTATAACATATGTGACATCCCAGTTAAAATAGTACAGTTAACAATAACAATATACTCAAGCACAACCTGGCTAGTGACAAACTGTGATAACTACTAGCCTGACATCTTTAAGCATAAGAGCAAGTTCTATAGTTATACAATATAATCCAATCTGTACCAGGAACTTGTATGCATTTGTTTGCCACTTATTAAGGTTATTTTACCCTGTTGTGGTGGTGGGGGGATATTAAGAAGGATAGGGTTTAGGATGAAGAGATTAGTGAGAATAAATTTAGTAGGATCAAGGTTGGAGGGCATGGGATGATGGTCCACATTTTGGGTAACTGAGAGACACAAGAGGGAAGGATTAAAAGAGAAAGTCTGGGAGTCTTGAAGTGAACCATAAAGAGAAGAGACTGTGTTTACTTGTGTGAAAGTATCATAAAATCAAGTGAGGTAGTTCACAAAGAGAGAAAGAGGATAAGTAGAAGTAAACCAAAAGAAAGGTTAGAGATCTAAATTGTGGAAGAAAGAGAAAAGGAGAGAGAGAAATAGAAAACAAAAATAACCACACATAGGGAAAAAAAAAGAATAATAGCCAAACAAATATACAAAAAGAAAAACAAAACAGAACAAAGGGAAAAGAAAAAGCCCAGCCATATAAGAGGAGGAAAACCAATCAGACAGAAAAAGATAAAAGCAGTAAGATTCCCCTGGTGTCTACAGCTGTGCTATGTCCAAGTCGGATCCCAGACTGTGTGCTCTAGCCAGGCCTGCAGGTGGATTCGCGCTGGGTATGGGTCCGATCATGGCCTCTGGAATTGGGACATGCAATTAGTCTTCTGTGGCTGGAGTTCTCCCCAAGGCTTTTAAGAAAAAAAAGAAGGAGCAGCCCCACCCGCCAGCTTCTATTCTTCATGTCTCTGTGCGCAGGCACTGCGCTGGCTCACCAGACTTACCAGCTATTGTTTGCATTGTTACTGCTGCTTCAGACTTTTCCAGGCTGCTGGTCCCACCTCCCCATTGTGTGTGTCCCAGCCAGGGACCTGCTGTACGGAGGTGTTGGGAGCCTGCTGGGGCCCTGTGGATGGAGGGAGGAGTCTTCTGTGACCTTGCCAGCTATCTGAGGCCCTCTTAATGTTTTATTTTGAGTCTGGGGTTTACACCCCCATGTGGAGTGGGTGCATGGTCATCACACATCTTCTTTCTTCTTCTCACCCCCTTCCCTCCCTCTCCGTCTCCTGACCTAACCAGTGAAGCTTTTGGCTTCGCCTTTCGTCATTTGTCTTGATAGACCGAGTCTCTTCCTATGAAAACAGGTGGGCGTTCTGAGTTGAAGTTTCTGATTAACTGGGTTGCAACTACTCAAAGGTGTCACCGTCCACTTTTACCTCTCTGCACTCTTTCACGTAACTTTCCTAACACATCAGATTCATCTTCCACTGAAGACTGGGAAGAGCAAGTTGACCCTGTCCTTTTACTGAGAATGTGGACACTGTACACAGCAGTGGGCTTCCCATCCAGGCAAACTTGGAGGAACAGGCCCTCAGGGTGCCTGCCACGCACCCACCACTGCTCAGCAGCCTGGTCCTGCCAGCCAAGCATCAGCAGGCTGTGCTTCTGGGTCCCTGAAGGGTTGTGCTTGAAGCCCAGAGGAAGACAGGAATGTGTTCAACGGCAAATGTGTTTTCACCCTAGAACTTCTGAGAAAGGAAAAACCATAAACAGTTAACAATTCTTTTCCATGCAACTGGTCAGATATTAAGATGAACTGATGGTTACCCTTGTAAATATCATCTCCATGGCAGACCAGTTCGCAGGAGCCCGGTCTTGCAATACCAACAGCTGGACTGTTAAAGGAGATAAACTTCACCTTGCATTTTGCTTGGGGTAGCACGCAGTCTTGAGTGGAAAACCATCTGCTAGAAGAGTTGGGTTTCGAAGTTTGTGTATCCACAGAAAATGTACTTTCCAAGGAATTCAATAGTTGAATGGCTTGGCTTTCAACAACTGCTGCAAAGAAGGAACCATTAATATTTGTACTGCTTGTGGTTGGTAGATTTTTCAGTGGTGCACCAAGTGTCATGAAAGTAAAAGGTACAGATCAATGATTCTCACATTAGACCCAGGAATGCATAAAAGTACCGATGGCCAGGCTCCTCCTATACCAATGAAATGAGAATCACTTGGGGTGAAGCTTTGGCACTCGTGTTTTTTAGAAGCATCCTAGGTAATTCAAATGTGGTTAGCCGTGTCCAAGGGAATGCTAAGAAAGGGAAATGGGTAATGGGAAAGCTGTGGGCTTGGAACGTAGCAGTCTTCCCTTTATGGACTGTGACCCTGGGCCAGAAACTTGATGGAAGTCTGGGTGTCTTTACTGGCAAAATAAGAATAAAAATCCTCTTATCCCTTAGGAAGAATTTGAAGTTTAGGAGAGTAAACACATTGTGAACTATGGGGGTGTGGCCAAATATTCCCTGTGAGGTTGTTCTGACCCAAGTTCTGAAATAGAGAAGTATCAGGTTCTAAGTTAGCAAAGCAAAAGTCAGTCATCCTGACAGCCACTCTCTGGAGGCTCGATCTTTCCAAAAGAAAAACTCTTCAAGACCATCAGTTATAGTCATCAAAGCACATAGTGCCTGGCTCTGCGTAGCACCAGCTATAAAAATTATATTGTAAGAGAGGAATTTAAAGAAACAGCAAGGAGAAAGAATGACAAATCAGGGAGAAGACATCTACAAGACTTCTGTGATCTTCCTAAAACCCCAGTCCAGCAAGCTGGTATCCTTGGACTTAGTTTATTCTGGTCCTGCTCTTGACCTACTGGACTCATGTTTAAGGTTGGCAACTTAAATATCAACAAGAGCACTGATATCTCAGTACAAAAAAATTTGCCCGAGATCAGACTACACAGATGGACAGTCATGATTTGAGCCATATGACCCAAAGAAGCAAAAGAAAGTGCACTTATCCAGGAAGGATACAAGACCAAAAGCCTAGACCACTGAGTCACTATTAATCAATCTCCCAGGAACTGTCCAGGAGACAGGGTTACATCTATGCCTGAAGCACAACCTTTTATCCGGTGGACCCAAGGCCTCTGCATCTCAGCGTAGTCCCCTGGTATCCTGCCGACATCGCGTCCTAACTGATACTCAGGAAACTAATTGCAGGGGGAAAAAAGAGATCCGGCAATCCTGGTGGATGCTTTCTGGAGGGGAGGAAGTCTGAGTTGGTCCTTGAGGGTGCGCAGGATTGAAGAGGAAGAGCACAGAGGACATGTCAGCAAAGCAGCATCATGATTACAGGGCAAACTGGAGGCAGAGGCCAGACGACACTAAGTGCCATCTACCTTCAGACCAGAAGGGCAGACGATGCAGGAGGCCGTGGAGTTCCGAGGAGGTCATGGAGACAGTGCCAGTTTTCTCTCCCATACTCCTGAGTGCAGATGACATCCTGTAAAGGGGGCTGGAGAGACTCATGACTTGGAGAGGAGAACACAGACTCCTTGTACTCATCAATCCCCTCAACCTCTGCCCAGTCCATAAGTTTTCTAGCACCTTCTGAGAACCAGGATCCGTGCTAAATCTTGAGCATTCATCACTGGACAATTCATGGTTCCTGTTTCTCAGAATCATGCGATAACCCTGCCATCCTAAAGGCACAGGAAGTAGATTGAATGAGCCAGGGACGCTGGACAAGGGAGTCACCTTCTTTCAGCCACAGATTTCCAAACTTTAAAGTGAGCTAATATCTATAACCATTTCACAGGGTGGCTATGATAAAGCACTCAGCATGTATAATAAGTACTCTGTGACTATTAACTATTTTTATTCCTAGCCACATCACCAGGCTTGGTCAGGGCAAGAAAAAGATGGACAGGTTATTTTCCAGGACTGGAAACCCTGTTGGACTCCTGCAGCAGGCTCTGCCCACTGGTGGACACAGGTCTGGCCGTGTTACACAGCTCTAACCTTGCCACTGCAGCTTCTCTGCATCTCCAAAGAGCTGGACTCTGGGAGACAGTGAAAAGCCCCTGGTCCTGCTCAGGTCTAGGCTACCTGTCCCCTGCCATGTGCCCAGTGCCTGCATCCCCCTGCAGACAAGGATGCATGGAAAGAAGATGAGAGGAAGTGATGCTTGTTTCCTTCCCAGTGCAAGGGGTGGCATAGCCCAGGATGCAGACCGTGTCAGTCATAAGGAGTGAAAGGAGCCCTTGGGTGCTGATGCCAAAGAGTTTTCACTCGGACACAGCAGCAGCTGTGGACCAGATGGCCAGCTGTGGGCAGCACAGGGCTGGGAGCCCAAGACGAGCTCGTGATGAAGAGGAAGAGAAAATGCAAAACAATCTTTCTCTCGGAAACTATTGCCTCAGCTTGCCGAGGGAATTTACCTCATCGGTGACCACAGTCAGCGCTGTTGATTAACAAGAGCTGCTGACAAGAAGCCTCCCCTTCCTCTCCTCCAGCGGAGAAAACCTCTGGGCTCCCCGTGGGGCGCTGTCTCTGGCACAGGGCCAGGTGATGGGCTGGATTTCATCTCCCAGGATTGAAACACAAGATGACTCTAGGATTCAGCGTCTACAGGAAGTTGGCTGCCTTCGTGGAAAAGTTATTGAGAGATTTAGACGTTTTCAAGGCTGAAATTTTTGGCCTCACCCTGATGATGGAAGTTTCCTTATTTGAGAGTTTCTTAAGGCCAAAGACCACATCTTGGTAACTTTTGTAGGGGTGACACTTACTACGTGTTCAATAAATGGTATGTGTGTGTGTGTGTGTGTTCAGAAGAGAAAGAAATGAAAACAAAGGAAGCAAAGAAAGCAAGAAATACGGCCCTCTCTCAAGTGACTCGACATTTATTTATGAAAAGAGATAAATGAGCAATGTTGTAATATTTAAAGCTTGGATAAAAGGACACGAGGTCAGGTGATTGAAGGTCTAGGAAGTGCTGAGAACACCACTGGCTCAGTAGTAAGGTCTCGGTGTTCACCAACAGCTAAAATTACCATGGCTGATTTGCATTATCCCAGGGGAGAAGCCCCTCCCAAAGAGAGGTCAGCGAGTGAGAAGGCCCGAGGTGCGAGCCCGGAGCCTGCAGGGACCTGCAGATCGGTTTGCGGAGGATGACGGGGACAGGAAGTGGGTGGAAAGGAGACCAGAGGTGGTGGCGGTGTGGAGCCCGGTGCGACAGGCTTCTCCTCGGGCCAGCACAGATCCACCCGGTCCCGAAATCCTGCTGTGGGCCTCTAGTGATTAATGTCTGAAAAATCCTCCCCTAAAATGTAAATAAATCATCTGACTCCTGGAGCTTCTGTGATGGGATAACGTGGATTGAAGAGAACGTAAATATTCACTCCCCACGGAATCTTCCCCATAGAGTACCGGGCCACTGCTTCCTCTCAGAAAAACCAAAACATGATATCTAGAGTGTTTCACTTTACAGATTTGTTTGTATATCACATAGAATCTATCCACTGGTGTCAAAATAACCTGGGAAGATTTACTTCATCCAAAATGTTTCTTTGGAGGGTGAACCTACCAGACTCAGAAATAAAGAAAAATCCATGACTTCAGTGAAAGACCAAGGTCAACTCCTTTCTCTCTGACACCCCAGTGACATGCCCTTCTCTTCCCCTCCCACATACAAAGAAGAAGAAATATACCCTTTATAATTTCCTTTTCCATGTTTTGAAAACGTAGGTTTCTGGTTAGCTGAATCACAATCAAATACACTATTATCTGTGGCTGGTTTGAACTTCGCTTCGCAGTAAAGCTGTGATACCCGTGGGTGACAGGGCCAGGGTCTCCCAGAAGGGCTGTGCAGGGTATGACACACTTCACAGCCGCTGTGCGAGCCACTGAAGTGCTTTGTCCTTGCAGATCATCATTCTCAAACACACAGCCCTCCGGCTATGTCAATTTTTCCAGAGAAACAAAATATATAGCCCATTTGCAAGCAGAGCTCAATGAGTGTTCGCATAACTCATGAATTATCTTGGGAGCTGGACATTAAGTTTTAGATAGATGTGTCCAACATTCTCTCCCCTTGCTAAGACCCCAAGATAAGCCATGACCTTCTTGCAGAGCCCTTGGGGGTTCACTTAATGAGGACCACTTTCAGCAGAGTGATGTCGAACCCCTGTCACGATGTGTGAGATCACATTGGAGCAGGACCAGGAAAGGCAAAGACAAGCTGGCCTCTAAGCAGTCATGTAAAATTCACACACCCTTGGAGATATGCATTGGCGCATTGAGCCTTTCCCTGCCTGGATAACATAAGACAAGAACCTTTCACTTCTTAAGGGATCAGAAAACCATCCTATCCAGGTTTGCTTTCATACATTGCCTGGAACTCAGAGACAATCCCATGCATAAGGGAGTCTTTTCAGCAGTAAAACCTTTGGATAATTTTCAAGATGCAGAATGTTTCCAGCCCAGTCTGCATTTCATGGCTTGCGGTAAAGAAGGAATTCAGAGAGGTTTACTCCAAAAGCCTTAGGACTAGCCAAAATGGTCCAATCTATACTATGTGCACATCATCCAGAAAATACTGGAATTTCAGAACAATCAGAAAAAGAGCGTAGAGGGCTGCGGCTGTACCCCAGCCCAGTGGGGGAGCCCTTGCCAGCCATAAGCCAACCCCTGGATTCCATCCACAGTGCCTCAAAAGAGGTATGAAAGTGTACATGCTTTTTCCAAGGAGAAAATGTGATGGCTATACCATGCAGATAGCGAGCACTGGAGGAAGAGGCAGCGTATAATCCCCTATATGTCATCAATACATCGTTCTTCCTTTATTTTCTCCTACTGTCAGCCCCACATTTTATTCACCAGAATCATTGCTCACAATTTGTTCTTAGGGTGCTATCATTTCATATTGTAAAACTGAAAGCCAGGGATATTTTTTGGCTCAAGGGTAACATAAATTAGTGGCTTTACTCATCTCCTTTATATAACAATAGGATTTACAAAACTTATGCCCCTCCGTAACAGTTACACAGGTTACACCAACATTTAAGACAACCGCTGTCCTGTCATTTGGACACTATTTGCAGTGGAATAGTTCTAAATAACCCCATGGTGACACAGGGGTACACACTCATGAAATCACTTAGCAGATGTTTACTGACTGCTTTTATGTGTGCTGGCATTTTGGATACAACATTGGATAAAACTAATCCAGTTTTTACTTAGTGGATTACAATTTTAAAGTCAGATTGTTATTTGAGAAACATTATGTCATATTGCCTAAAAATATGGTCTTCGCAATCAGGGAGATTTGGACTCTAATACTGACTTAGGCTGCTAATGGTTGTGTGACTTCAATTTCTTAACCTCTCAAAGCCTTAAGTTTTTAATTCATAAAATAAATTAACTACTTTCAGGAAGGTTAAAGTTATGTGCTGATTTGGTGCCTTGCACTTAGATTTTTTTAAATTAAGAGAATCTTTTTTTTATCTATGATTTGTACTCTGAGTAACATGCTGGTCATTTTTGTAAGATCAAGACACTGCATAACAGCCACAGTTATTCTCTAGTTATTTTGCTGTGAAATTTTGTCTTACTTTTTTAATAGACATAAGCAGTGTTTTTTAAATATTTTCTTTATTAGTATTTACTTGTATTATATTAAATAAGAAAATAAAAAAGAATACAGGCAGAACTGGATTACAAGGATAGTAGAATAACTCTAAATCTACTTAAAAATCATTGAGTTGTACACTTCAGATGTATGAATTCATAGCATGCAAATCAGACCTCAGCAAAGGTTTGAAATAAAGATAGGAAGCCAGGAAAGAAAGGCAGCTGAGGGAGGGGCCAAGAGATTCTCTAGAAAAGCTAAGAATTCCTCAGCAGACAGGAAGTCACCAGGTGAAAAGAGTATTTTAATCAAAACATGGGAATGGGCATTTGGGTGCTCAGTCTTGAATACTGTGCTAGAATTTTCAGTTGTGATTCATGCCATAGTGAAGAAATTTAAAAGCTTCTGAGCCAAAAAATAGTGGAAAAAAATGTGCTAACCCTTTCTTACTGCTGCTGAGCAGAGCAGTTAGAAGCACACATCTAACTCTTTCAGAGGTGAGGTGCGGAATGGAAACTTAAGGTCTAACTCATGACTCAAAGCTCACCTGCTTCTATTTTTCACATGAATGGTTCCGGAACTTCACACTCATATTTTAACAACTTCCTCAACGTCCCTAGGGAATTACCTACCTAGTATTTCAAAGTTAATCTAGCTAACATTTAAATGCCCAGGTTCAAATCTGCAGTCACCTTGACTTCCACGTTCCTCGCCTCCCAGCCATTCCACGCCTTCTCCCCGGTCCGCCCTGCTCTGGGACTGGGATCTGACATCTTACCCCGTCTCACTCTTCCCTGCCACCCTGATCAGCAACACCTCCAACATAACTTGACCTCCTCCCTGGGGCCTTGTTTGGTGTCACCTGCGCGGGGCAGAAAGCGTCTTTTGCTGAGGTGACTGTCTGAACATTTCATTAAACTCTCAAAACAGTCTGTGACCCCAGCAAAGTTGAGAACCCCTGGCCTCAGTCATGCCGGTCGAATGAGAGAATCCGGGTTCCTGCGTGCTGCTCATCCGTCCACCGCAAGGTCCGGCTGCCCGGGACTCAGAGAGACGCGTTTGGCCCTAGGGCTGGTGAGCAGCGCCCTCTCCCAAGGCCGTCCTCACATTTCAGCTTCAGTGTCAGGCTCTGGACTGCAGATTCTCTCCCCATGGCTCTTCTGATTTGTTTCCAAAGTGAAACACTTTTTTAAAATTCTCCACTAGTTCATGTCTAATTATAAAAGAAAGATCCTCCAAAGCATTTTGAAGCGGAAACATGTCTTCTAATTGCACTCACACATCTGAGACCAGTTTTTCTGCAGGTCCAGGTTGAAATTCCAGGGTATTTTATGTAATAAACAGAAACTTAAAAAATTATGCCCAGGTAGTTATTATTCTATGCCATTCACACAGGCATACAAAGCCACTTAGTGGAAAATTTTAATATATTGTCTTCCCAACAAAGGAGCCGACACAGAACAGTTGTGAAATCACTCAAATGTTTTGTTGATGTGACCCCTTTATTTCCCTTTACCTCCCAGTTTTACTTTTCCCTTGAAAAGACGTAAAACCTAAGGCACTGCTGTGTGTGAAAGTCATTCAGTTAGGCTGTGTGGTTCAGCATGGTTCAGAGAGAGAAACACAGATATTGAGGCAGAGAAATACACACAGTTTTATTGCTTTTTAAGCAACTGCCTCACTATACACTTGGAAACTCCAGAATTAGGGCCAGCTGAGGAGAACTCAACCTCCCAAGCTGTTGGGTAAGAGGAGAAGGCATCGCTTTCCTATATATGTACATGGCTGTGCCATCTGGAGAACCAGTTTATATATACAAACTTTTCAAAGATTCAAGGAATGTCTAGGTTTCTGCTATACCTGTGGGTAAGAGTCAGAGGGAGTAGTGCTCAGGAGACAGTGGCTGCAAGATAGTCCTGAGAGCAGAGAACCAGGGGTTGTGTTTACCCTCTGTCCTTAGAGGCAGCAGAGCTGGGTTAAATGGAATCCGAAACGGAAGAGTCACAGGCCCAGCAGGAAGTCTTTGGTGTGACGAGGGGACGCGGTAGCCGGGTAAACGGTCAGACCCATGGCTGGAAGCAGAGAGCCCTCGCAGAAGCAGTTCGGGGACATGCGTGAGGAAGATGCGTCAGAACAAAGCCAGAGGACGGCAAGAGTGGGTGTCACGGCGTCCCCAGACTGCCTGGAGGGACCTAGGGAGAACTGAAACACTGGTGCTCCTGGACTCAGGATGGAGTGACAGCCCCACAAGCCCAGCGTAATTTGAACATATTTGAAGTCTAAAATGCATGGCAGACACTTAAACTGCAGATAAGAGCAATGCCGAGCGCGGTGCGGTATCAGCCGTTTACCCTCCTGCTTGCGTGAGGCCTGTCTGCCGTGCACGGCTATGGGCCTCACCACCCTACCGCAGGCCAAAACCTGCCTCTGTAGTCCACCCTTAAGCTCCTCTGATAGGGCCCGAGATGTAGCTCAGTGGTGCAGCGCCTGCCTCACAAGCGCAGGGTCTTGAGTTCGATTACAAAACAAAACAAAATTAAAAAAAAAAAAAAAAAACTCCTCCGGAAAACTTACCACGTATTAAGGCAGTGTATTCCTCTGTGGACAAATCCAGCTTCTAAGAAGAAATGTCATTTATTGAGCTGAAATCTATCTCTTAAACCGAGACTTTCACAAGACCAACTGTAGGTCCACAGGTCAATCCAGGATTTCTGACTCTTTCATAACCTCCAAAGCCCACTGCCACCACCTCTGTACAAAGTGAATGATGGGAAACTCTGGAATGATGTCCACACTTGGCAGAGCTGATGCTCTGGGTGTTAACACATTTCAGGGATTCAGAGGGTTGCACCCTGGATCTGCTTCCTAGATAGAAGTAAAGCTCCAAGTCTCAAGCTTCTTACATTTGATTACCTAAGCTGATGTATTAAATTTAGGTTTGTTTTCCATGTGGCATGCTTAGCTTCTCAATTTTATTTTATGGCTGATGATTTCTGAGCAGGGAATAGGCACCATATGTTTGTCTCCATCCAAGCACCTCCTACGTAAAGGAATGTTGGATGTCAGGGAATTGACGGAAACACTGCGGTGTGCACTGCTGAGAGGGGAGGGTGAGCTCTGACACCCGGGGTCACGCAGGAAGGTCCCTCACCCAAATCTCTGCATCTTCTCTCCATCACACTCCTACCACCTGGGGAGATGCACCCCACAGGCTCCTGGCTGCTGCCAGACCCGGGCCTTTCTGCCGCATTTAGACAGCTCCCGTGCAAGCCCTGAGCTCTTTGCTGCTAAATACATGCCACCACCACAGCGGTGACCAGGCCCCCCACCCCGGCTTTCCAACTCACTCACTGCTGTGGACTGAAGCGTCCTTCTGGTATCTGTAGGTTGAAGCCCTGATCCCCAACCTGATGATATTTGGAGATGGCCATTCGGGGGACAGTTAGATGGCGTGGCACACATGCCATGCCCGTGATAGCAGAAGCGCCTTTATAGAAGGATGAAGTGACCAGAGCTCACTCTCTCTGTGCAGGACCAAAGAAAGACGGTGTGAGGATGTGACTGGGAGTAGAGCGCTCGCCAAAACCCCAAGTGTGTCAGCATCATCGCCTCCCACTTCAAGCCTCCAGGGCTTTGAAAAGTAAATCTCTGAGATTAAAGCTATCCAGTCATCAGGATTTGTTATGTGACAGACACAGCTGGCCGAGACACTGACTCTGAACCTTTCTTCTGAATGTGTTCCAGTTGCTTCCGTTTCTCTGAACTACACTGCAGAGGCAGAACACTAGATAGATATCATGACATGTCATGGGATTGTATAGTAAGATATATCAGGCTGTCTCACCAGGTCTGGGGACACTCTCACCAGTATTATTGAGGTTCTGGCTCTGCTTGCATAGCATGAACCTTGATCCTCCCACACCAGAACAAACCTCCCTCTCCTGCCCCGGTCCTCTTGCTTTAAGAGACGGCCTTTCTAGGACCGTGGATAGCAATCTTTTGGTGTGGTTTGCACATAATGGGCCCTAAATAGATACCAAGAGAAACAAGAGGCTGTCTTACCCGGGAGACTCAGAAACTAGTCTGAAACATAAAGCAAGCATATCTAATTATATCCCAGGCAGCTGTTTCCAAAGTCAGGGAAACTGAGGCAGCTCACAGTTTGGGAGAGATGCACTGAGATGACTGGGGATCATTCTAGAAATGACACAACACCTACAGGGCAACAGCTCATTGAAGAGGGCTAAGAATCCACTCATCCCGCACAGATTTGTTTTCACATTTATTACACACCAGGAGCAGGAAGTAAAAATTAATTTAATTAGAATTTGGAGAATGTTCTGATATAGGCAACTTTCCAAAAGCATCAAGGATTCCCCAAGTGCTCAAACACTTTGCTAAGCAAGCCTTCTAGAAAGGGGCAGGGATGCCAAAATGAGTTAGCACGTCCTTTGCAGTCATCCACTGAGAAGAAAAAGGATCCATGACTGCTGTGTGTCCACATCTGTCCCCAATTATGATTGATTTGCACCCCACTGAGATGCACGGATAGCAGATACCCTTGTCGGCTTACTCAACCAAGTCACTGGCTTTAGGCCTGAAAGCAAATGAGAGACTACTGGTCTCTCACGGGATGGTGGTTACGCAGGGCTCCAGGGCTCAGCAGGAAAGGGCCTAAGCATTCCAGGGATCTGGGCGAGGTCTGGTTTCACCGCCACCCACAGAGGCCGGAAGCAGAAGCCCAAATACACCAAAAGCCCGGGACGGATCCGTTAGCGCATCATAGAACTGAGACTTCAGAAAAAATCCTAGGCTAAAAATGGCAAATGGTTGATTTTGCTTTTGACCTCAGGCACATTCTTGGCATCTGAAACTACCCTAGGCAGAACGGACTTCGAGGAGCACGGCGCTGAGATAATTCTGATTCGCAGGTTAGGTGAGAACATGTTCCTCTACAGACGGGCACTGCTGGCCTTCGGCATAGAAGGAGGAGCAGGAGGGCAAGGACAGCGGCGTATGTGCAGGGTCGCTCATGCCCTCCTTCCACACTGGGAGAGCCGGGCCAGCAGGACAGGACTGTACCCTGGTCACAGCTCACATAGCCCCACTCCAGCGTGAAGACCTAGCGCTGCGCTTCTCTTGCTGGGTATCTTTCTAGTTTATCTCAGCCTCTCCTTGGGAAAAAAGAAGCACGTTAATATACATGGACTTGAAGGCAGGAGATCTTGGCTTTGGTTCTGAGCTCGTTGGCTAAGAAAGTGAGAAGGTCCTAGAATTTCTTACAATCACAAATCATCAAAACTCGATCATAAAGACAACCCAATCAATTGGATCCATTTCATGAGAAAAAAAAATCCAGAGATGCTAAAATTCAAACAAGTCTCCAGAGTTTCATTTCTTTAGTAACTTGATGTCTTTCATTCCCTTAGTGCTCTCTTAGTGTCTTTCCTAAGTTATAAAATCTACCTATGTGACAGGCATTGTGTGATAATTAGGGGTGACATAAAGATAAGCCAATAGTTCAGTGCAAGAACTGTTTGTGCAAACAAATAATTTTCTTAGCTTGATGAATGCCAGAAATAATTTGTGGAAACCGCCACATAGAGGGGAAGAGGAACCTTCATCTCTTCACAGATAAGAAGTTTGCTGAGTCTTTAAAAAGTGTGAATATGAGTTTCACAAAATCTAGAGACAGCCAGGGCATTCCAGACAGTGTCGCACAGCAAAAAGCAGAGGAAGAAATTCGAAGAAGGCAGCCACAAATCACTTGGAACCTAAGGAGAGACAGACCCAAACAAAACTGAGATTATGAACCACATAAAAGGCGCAGCCCTGCTAGTGTGGCCAAGAAGAGTTGTACGCATGCGAGAAGGACTGAAGCTGTGTGGAGATCAAGATAATCACGTACGCGGAAGTCAGAAGTGTCAGAGACAGGCTGGGAGGGAGTTGCAAGGGGTGATCTGAGCAGAAATTAGTCTGGGTTCAGCTAATGACACCATAGCAGAGTATCTGGGGCTGACTCAGTAACCGCCGCAGAGGCGGAATTAATGGCTTCAGTTATACTAGATATAGGGGTTGAGGGCAAAGGAAAACTGAGACATAAAAATAGTTCATTTCCTGTTAAGATTTGAGGGAAAGGGATCTCTTCTGCACTGCCGGCGGGATGGAAGTTTGTGCTGCCACCATGGAAATCAGAATGGAGGATCTTCAAAAATCTAAAAGTAGACACAACGACTTGGTGGGGCTTAGATCTCGAATATCCTCCCAGTGTCTCTCGCACTCGAGGTGCAGCTTACAGAAGATAAGCGCATCACAGGTTAATACGCTGATGGATCCACACCTGGATGTGCTATTAGGACGCAGCGCTGGGTTGGAAGAGGGAGGCCACTGTGGATGCGACCTGGAAAGTGTATCTTCCTCCTTGCTCCCTGGCTGCTACGGGGTGAGCAGATTTCCTCTGCTTCAGGCCTTCTGCCAGGTCATTCCAGCCAACTATAAATCATCTAAAACTTGTGAACCAAGCTGTGAGCATCAGGTATCTTGTCCCAGCTTAAGAAAGTGACTAAGGCACCTTTTGACCCAACCACACCTCTTTATTATATTCCCCAGAGGATTATGGAGAGCACACAGCATATCCATGTTCATTGTGGGCAATGCACAAGACTTGACTATGGGAGCAGCCTAGATGCCTGTCAACAGAAGAAAATGTAGTATGTATACACGATGGAATATTATTCAGCTATAAAGAAGAACAAAACCATGCCATTTATAGGAAAATGAATGGAACTGGAGATTAACATTTTAAGCAAAGTGAACCAAATATCATGCTTTCTTTCACATCGTGAATCTAGGGGAAGAAGGAGAGAGAAGACGCAAAAGCAGAAAGAAGACTCTTAGACATGAAGAAGGGAATCCTGAAAGGATGGAGGAGGAAAACGAAGGCATGAAAATAACTGATACACGTCACACGAGTATGCCAAGATGCCAAAATAAAATCCATTATTCTGTACAATCACTAAGCACAGGCAAAATTAGTTTTAAAATGTGTTTTCTTGCCTTATGCTGTAGGAGAAATGAGTTAATATGATGGCTAAGAAAATAACTTGAAGAAAAATCACATAAGGCTCTTGTACGTGTAGCTTATTTGGATTACCGTAAGACCATCTCATCAAATACAGTTTTGGTTTACCCTCAGGTGTGAGGCGATGGGTCAGAGGCGCTGTGGACAGAGTTGAACCATGACACAGAATCGAGTGTCATACAAGGGAGAGGACACGCACGTTCCCCCGCCAGTCGTCCTTCACACTGGTGCGGGTTCAGCATCGAGGAGGGCGAGGGACACAGAGATAAAGCAGCCTCACTCCTTGTGAAAGAAGCAGAAGGTTCGTGGTTTCCATTTTCTCTTTTTTAAGTCGCTTACTCTCCCTTCTCCAGCCTCTTCTTCGTCTTCCCTTCCTGACCCCCTCCCCCTGTCCCATTCATTCTCAATGCGTCCACACAGCCTTCCTGCCCGGTGCCACACCTTGACTGAGGCGTCCTGGAGCACATTTGTCCGGTCTTTTCCAGAGCTGAGCGCTGCCGGGGTCAGCTCCCCGGGGTGCACGGCACCTACCTTGTGTCGTCCATCAGTGTAGACACACCTTTCAGAGCTCTCCACACCAAATGCCCCGCAGCCCGCTAAGGAGAACAGCCAAGGTGAGTGGCAGAAGATGTTTAAATGTGTGAGTCTGGCCCTGGGACTCCACCAGTCAGCTCCCAAATTGAACATTTTAGTAATTAGCAAAACATCTGTCCCGGGATTCCTGTGTCAGAGACAGCTGCTCCCTCCCTGATCCTCAGAGAAGGGAGGAGTAATTTGGATGTGAATTTCACTAGAACCCAGCTGTTTCCCATTGGAAGAAAGGATAAAGGGTAGACACTGAGTCAGTGGGAAAGCATCAGGACAAAAGTGGAAAAGGACAGGCTTTCAAATCGCACTGGCCCCGAGGCCACTCGAGTGCATACCATTGGCATGCGCTGAGCAAAGCCTCCTCGCTCACTGCAGCGCTGGGAGCCGGCCCGCCTTTGCCAAGAAATGTCCCAGTAAAAATATTTATATGAAAACAACACAAAGGCAGTGTTAAAAGCACTGCTGACCTCTTCCAGTTTGACCTCATCTCTCCACGACACGAGAAGTTGGACCATGTCCTTCCCGCGGCGAATGATGCAAGAGTTTGGGCTACACGAGGCAGTTTGCACACTTCCGCTTGGCTCTCCCCCTGCCCTGACTCAGAGAGGCAGGGGAGAAGCCCTGGGTGCCGCCAGACTCCTTCCACGGAAGAGGCTGGTCCTGCTGAGATGGGCTGGTGAGGCCCTGCAAGATCTCCACACTCTCCACCAGGCAACCCAGGCAGGCTGAAGTCAGCCATGGTATCATGCAGCCAGTGCACAGAGACTTGGTGAGTGTGGAAATGGAAAAGGACTTCCTGCCCTCGTAATGCAGAGGAGATGACACGCGAAGACACAGCTCAGACAATGCTTTCAATTGCAATGATCGTAATTATTGGAAAAGCCAACCAACCAGTGAATTCAGTCCACTCACGATTGTGATAGATTTAGGCTACTCTGAGCAACGGTGCTGGTCCTTAAGCCAGGTGAGTAACTTACAGCTTCCCGTGTCCAGGAAACACGAGCCTTGGACTGCCCAGTCCTTCATGGCGCCATCACCTGAAACCGTCGGGCTCCTGTCCTGCCACAGCCCTTCCCTGCAGGCCCCCTCCTGGTATCTACTACTTCACTCGGCAGCTCCCACTCTGGGTCCTTCTGTGCTTGGTGACCAGAATATCATTTCCCTACTCTCAGAACTCCAAGATTCAGCTTCCAGACTCCTCTGTGGTTTTCAATGAGAGTTTGAGCCCATTCCTCTTCTGAAGAAATTTTCACTGAATTAAAATAAAGTAAAATTAAAGAAAGTGAAATTGAAAGATATTGACTAGCCCCAAATCAGCTTCGTTTTCTTGCTAATTCAGGTTCTGTGATTCCAGTCCATCTGGACTACACATGTTTTCGTGAAGTTGTGTGTATGTGTGCGTGTGTTTGTGTGCGTGTGTGTGTCTGGGTATTGAACCCAGAGCCCTCTCAATATGCTGCATCTTCAGCCCTCCTTTGACTTTGAGACAGGGTCTCACTGAGTTTCTCGCTTCCCCTGGCTGGGCTGAAGGTCGAAATCCTGCAGGCTCCGAGAGTGCTGGGATTACAGACGCAGGCGGCGTGCGGCCGGGTTACAAAGTTCTATTAAAACACATCAAGCCCCTTCACTCACGCATCTGCTAGGGCTTCTTTCACACTACACCCATAGAGTTCAACAGCTATAACAGAGAACACGCGGCCACAGCTGGCAAAGCTGAAAGTACCAGACTCTTCACAGAAGTTTACTGATCTGTGATTTCCAGAAGTCAGGGCTCCATCTTCAGAAAACCCCACGAACCTGCAAAGACGCCACCTCTGGCCGATGACAACTGCGCCACCCGTGCTGCTGCCATGGTGTCTGAAATGACGTCACCAGGCGAGTGGGAACCATGAGAAGAAGTCTCCAGCCATGGTAAAAGCAGATGGGAGGGTTGGGGCCCAGGAGCTGACTCAGAAAGGGGAGAAGTTTGCTGCGTTCTGCGAGTGGCAGCGTGGAGGGCTGCAGACCGGACCTGCAAGCTGGCTAGTGAGGCTGAGGCAGTGCAGCCTGAGCAGGGGAGGAGGAGGAGGAAAAGGAGGAGAGGGGGAGGAGGAGTGGTCACAGTAACACCAGGTCCTGTTTCACCAGCGTTCTCAAGAACAGAGATTGAGATAAGAGGTCCCATTCCAGTGTCCCCAAATGCTAAAACTGCGACCCAAGAAAACAGAAGCAGAAACCAAAGAGAACTAAGCAGGGAAGGAAGGAGGGCAGAGGACAGGCCCTGCCGTGTGCTCACTGCCTGGGGCATCTTCAGAGACCTGAAGGAACTACTGCTGTCCTGCATGGGCCGTCTGGAGTAAAGGACAGGACGCCTCCCGGCCCGGCTCAGGCTTCTCTCCCTCCCCACCCTGCCTGCCCACTCTGCTTCCTGTGCACCGTGACACGATGAGCTTTCCCTTCCCTGGGCCCCCGCCATCTTGCTTCCTCTTTGGAACTGAAATAGGAGCCAGAATAAACCTCTCCTCCTTCAGTTATGGACGCCAGTGGCGAGAAAGAGATGAAGACACCATCTGTGGGGCAGCACACAGCTCTGTGATGATCAAAACCTCGCTTGGCAACCCGCAGGACTGCAGGTAACACCGGGCAGTCTTTCCAGGTGTCATCGGTTGCATCGGCCAGAAACTCACAGAACCCTGGGAAGGCACTGCGACCGACTGAGCACCTGGCTGCTCAAGCTCTTTGCAAGCAGGCATTTTTTAATCTTGAGGAAATCATGACGAGAGAGAAGTGGTGATCTCCACTGTGTGAGTGAACTCAGACCCGGCGTGCTGAATCGGCCTGTCCGAGGGCACACGGGAGAAGGACCAGGCGCATCCTGGGTGATGTCTTGGAACTGGACTGAGACCAAGCGGAAACAATTGAAAAGCACTGCTTAGCGCAGGGACTTTCTGAGTGTCACCCGGGCTGCCAGGAGCCATCCCACCCCGTCGGAGAGCGGAGGTGCTCTGAGACCCCACACCGGCCCGGAGTGGGCACCCCCAGAGGAGGAGTCCAGGCTCTGAGCCTCGGCAAAGCTAAAGTCTTCCAGGCGAAATTCCCTCCGATGAAGAAAACGCTGACACGGAGTCACGCGTCCTTTCACTGTTGCCCCTTCAGTGTCCTGTAGAAGAAGCGATAATACTGACCTGAGTTCACATTCTGATATGTTCCAAGCTAGTGACAAAATGGCTTTCGCTGTACCACCCTTAATCTTCACCAAAGTCATGAGTTACTTATGATCACGACCCCCAGCTTGCAGAAGGGAGAACAGCAGTCATCAGAGGCACAGCACGGAAATCTGCCTGAAGTCCCCAGAGACCGACTGTTGAGATCGGACCCCTCCTGCCCAGCTCTGCTGCCTCAGTGGCTCTGCGTGTACACATCGTGATCTCAGCCTGCGCTCTGCCCCGAGGGAAGAAGTCACAGGTAAAGACCCCCGGAGCAGAAGATCCCGCTGGGAGACGAGCTGCACTGTGAACGCCTGCAGCTTTGCTGTCTGTTCAAGCTCCTCGAAGACCCGTTCCACGGGAATCTCCTATTTTTCCGTTGCTGTTAAACACCTCCCAGATGGCTCCCATGTCAAGTGTTCTGAAAAGCATTTTTACAGGTTTCTTCCTATGCAAAATCAATGAGACCATCAGAGCCAGAGCTGTTTCTTCTACTTCCCCCTTGCTTCCGGTTAAATGACATCGGAAATGGATACGCACACAAAATAAGGGAAAAACAGCTTCAGGAGTGAGATTTTAGTGTGGCGCAGAGCTCATGGCCTAATAATTTTAGATGATTCAGGCAGAGTCAAATCTGAAGGAAATAAAACTTTTAAAAGGAGAGGAGCTTCAGCATTGCGAAGGCTGTGACAGCAGGAAGCTGAGACGAGAGAGCCCACACCGCACTTGCGGGGAATCGCTGCAGAAAACCGCGAGCTGATGGCTCCAAGCTCCAAGCCACCTCCACCCTGCGAGGGGCAGCACACATTTACCAGCTGTCCTCAGGGCCTCAGCGCGGGAAATCTTAAGATACCTAAACCAAGATTTTGAAAGAACACATCTTGCTACAATTTACCTCTTTGAATTTTTTTGTTTTGTTTTGTTTTGTTGTTTTGCCATAACCAAAATGTTTTATCTTGAGCAATAATCTAACACGTCTCTGGATTTAGGGTTAAGAATATAGGCTCTAGAATCAGGGTGCTGGGTTTTTCCATGTTGGTTCACACAGCTCCTTTCGAACTGTTTGCCTTGGATAAGTTATCTGGCTTCCCTACCCTTCCATTTTCCCATCTGAGGGATAGGAGCAGTTGTCGCTGGTGTCTTACACACTTCTTACTTGGGTTAAATGGAATGGTGAGTGCTTGAAATGGCTGCTAACACTGGGAAATGTTCTAAAGCATTAGGAACTGCCACTATTCTTCCATTGCTTATGAAAGAAAGACAAAGTTATTTTTCTAAGGAAAAATCTGAAAATAGACCATTCGCCAAACTGTGGGGGATCAAATTTTTAATTGCAATTATGTTCATAAGTTTGAAAAAGTGTTGATTACCCATGTTCTTCATTCCTTCCACGCAGCCCATTGAAGACATTGAATATTCCCATAGTCTCAGATTCCAGTCCCAGATTCTAGTCCCGCTCTGGGCAGGACCCTCCTGGTGAGGATGTCTCCATCTTTCACCCATCTGCCCCTTGCTCAGTCTCCAACATTTTCCTCTTTCTAGAAAGTTCTCAGCATCCAGGTAATACCCAGCTGATAGGATTGCTAAAGGATTAAACGAAATAATACATAAAATTCTCACACTAGCTCCAGACTGTGGGAGCAGCTGAAGCTGGAGATCAGTCACACATGTGAGGCTAAAGCAAGGCCAGCCCTGAGGACACCGAGAGCCCCAGCTGAGCCACATAGACCAGGTGTTCCATCTCCCAGATCCCAGGTGCCCAGGCCAGCCAGGCAAACAAGCTTCTAGGCAGTGGGGTTGAAATTGACATCGACCTCTGGGGCATAGAAATAAACACACAGGGGTGGTTGAGCAGTTCCCCTCCTCCCATCCAGAGAGAGGGCTCCACTTGACCTCAGCTTACTGTCTGCCTTTATTTCTCCATCCTCTCGTCGTCCTTTCCCCTGAGAACTTCGAGAGCTGTGCTGGACCAGGCACCCAACACATAGTAAGACCACCTTATCTTAGTGTCTTAATATCAGTGTTAATATTCTTCCCATCTACTTCACAAAAACGTCCTTGAGCTCTGTGCCCCACGGCCCTTCTACTCTTTGCTGTGTGGTAGGTTACTCTGAGCACACAGGATGTCATTTCAGACATCTCCGACTCTGAGGCTTCAAAAGAATGAATGACTTCCGGCAAGCACCTGAACCCCGCCAAGCATCATCTCCTGGTGGCATTTGCGACCCACGTCCTGTCTACCCAGCCCCATCACGGCTCTGCTGACCCTGAGTTAGTTCCGTGAGTGACACAGTCACCTCTGCGTGAGAACCCATGCTCCTTCCTCAAGGGTAAACACCAAACATTCTCCCGGGGCCCCATCCACAGCTGACACAGACACACATATTCCCATTTAATATACGTATGATACACATGTGTGCAGACTTATCTATAATAATTATACCATGGTAATACATATTGACATTGTTCGACAGAGAAGCCTCTTGGAACCTGGCTCAAACGACAGCCCAAAGGGGGCTCTGTCTGGGGTCCAGCTGGGGACAAGCTTCACCCCAACGTGCGGCATCCCCAAAGTCATATGTGTGTGCATAATTCAGGGTTTTGGATGTACTCTATTCAGAACCCTGAACACAGCACAGGCCTGTCAGTCTCCGAAGAGAGACACTACTTTACCTCTAGTTGGGCAACTAGTACATTTCCAGTCCTCTTAACAGAAAACCCTGGGTCCACTTAACAGAAAATGCAAAAGATCGTGATGGAAGCACGTGGTGCTGGCTATACTTTTGTTTCCGGCATCAGGTCTTTTGCTTCTTGACTTTTAATAGAAGCCAGACATCACGTCATCGGTGTGTCACCAGCAGAGCCGGGCTTCCTGCTCTCCCTGGGCAGGCTCCCACGGCCGTGAAAATACATGGAGAAACATCACCCTGGGTCCCAGAGCAAGCGTACGTGCCAGGCCCCAGGGCACAAGATACAAAGTCAGATTAGCTCAGGGCGATGGCGCAAGCTCTGAATTCATCTTCCGGAAAGCCTGTTTCCCAGGACAGATTCATTCTTTGCATAAATAGAGACCTTCCAATTATATGCCAGTGACTGTTTCATATGCCAGAATTGCGAAAAAGGAATACATACGTATTTACACACATTTAAACATGGTACATGCAAGCAACAAATTTAGGAGTAAGACCGTCTTCTGGAATAAAGTTTTATCATAGTAGAGATGACTTATAAAACACCGGTTGTATAGATAAGTAATAGAAAATTGCGAGTATGTTAGAGTCTCAGGAAAACTAACCCTATGAAAGTCTTCTGGTTCAAAACATCTGTATGGTTTTTTCCTTAAGCTACACGTTTTCATAGAAATCTGTCTAATTTGCAATTTAAAAGTCCTATCATTTGAAAACTGCATCAATTATTTGGTGGCTTTGCTTGAAGACTATGTCAAGCACACTTGAGAAGAGATGTGCTCCAAGCACGGCTGCCCGTGGGACGCCTGTTGTAAGTCAGCACTGAGAGGTCCAAACTCCACACACCCGCAAAGATCATGGAAAGGCCAGAGCCAGGGAGGAGGCCAGAAGCCTGCAAAATCTCCAGAGCAATCACTGAGAACATTCCTACTCGGGCACAGCAAGCACTTGGAGAGAAAAAAACCTTTCACTTTCCAAGGGAAAAAAGCAATAAGGGCAATTTTGAGCCGGGCGTGGTGGTGCACGCCTTTAATCCCAGCACTCGGGAGGCTGAGGTAGGTGGAGCGTTGTGAGTTCGAGGCCCACTTGGGCTACAACGTGAGCGCAAGGCTGGCCTGAGCTACATAGTGCAACCCTGCCTCAAAAAACCAGGACCGGGAGTTTGGCTCAGTGGCTTAAGCGCCTGCCCTGGCAGGAGTGAGGCTGTGAGTTCGATCCCCGGTGCCACAAAAAAAAAAATAAATAAATAAAAAATAAAAATAATAAGGGCAATTTCAAATGGTACTCAAGCATCATGTTTATTTGGACAATAAAAATACCCAAAATTATGCGTGGGTAATTTTGTTGACATGAAATTTTATTGTCATTGCAAATATAGAGTGAAAGTTGCATCTGGCACAAAAAAAGAAGTCTCCCAGATTTAGGGCAAATTCTTACTAGAAATTTTTAGATAAAAAATAATAACATCTGAATGGACAGAGAGGAGTGAGAGTAATGTTGATTTATTATGCGGTGGTTCCAAGGTACCCTCCAACAATCTCACAGTCAGATGTCCTCAACATCTTATCAAGGGGGCCGAAGGTCTCACACCCAAAGAAGTGCAGCAGTGCTCAGGGTGAGGTCTTTCTAACTCAGGAGCACACACACCCAGACCTCAGCTCAGGCCTGCTGTCAGGGAAGCGAGATGGCAAGCTGGGGGAGCCGGCTGTTCGTTCCGAAGTCCAAGGGCGTCTGTGAAAGCACTAAAAGTGGATAAATGCATTGCTAGTATTCAAGTCTAATATTAAAATAAGGTTTAGAGAAGATAAATGAATTTCTTGAAATAACTAATGACCAAATCTCCCTCTCAAAAAAAAATAATAATAATAACCTAAACATGCTTACTTCTATTGTTTAAAAAGTAAACTGTAAATATCTATCCATAAAGAGAAACTTAAGTTTAAGTAGTGAGGTTTACCAACATTTCCAGAAAAAAATGTCTCAGTTCTACCCATTCTTGCAAAAAATTGGAAAAGGAGGAAATACTTTCTAACTGCTTTCAAAAAGCTGGAATACTTGGGGCTGAAACCAGGAACATTACAAGAAAATAAACCTACATGCTGATATTCTTCCTTAACACTATTACAAAGATCTTGAAACAAATATTAGAAAACAAAATTTGGCAACGGAGAAAAAAAGGCCCTCGGTGGTTATTCCACAAAAGCAAAGTGACTTTAGCACTTGAAAATCAACCCATAATTCTCATCCTGTCAAAAAAAAAATTCGGCCCGCATGTTTAGATTATATATATACAAAATCTTCTTAGATTCAGAATGAAACATTTGACAGCATTCAGTGATTGCTCACAATAAAACTAAGCAAAAGAAAAAAAAAGAGAGAAAGAGAGAAAAATGTTTCCACCCGTTAGACATTACCTGCAAAAACCCCCACAGCTAACGGAATGGATGGAGAGAGATAAAATGCTCTCCACCTCGGATCGGGAAGGCGGAGTAGCCTGTGGCCCCGTCCCCTCCAGACCGGACAGGGCGTCACAGCAAGCGCAGGGCGTGAGGCAGGGTGGGGGAAACTGCAGACCAAACAGAAGATAGGAAAATACCTTTCTTTGCAGTCAACATGATCAAACACTAAAGGCATCACATCGCTTTCAAATAACCAACACTAAAAATACTAGAACAGGCAAATGAGTCGATTGAGGTGCCTGGCGCAGTGGTGGCCCAAGGCCCCTGTGGCAGTGGTCTGCTCATTCCCCGCTCCGTCACCCTGACCCACAGCAGTGCAAGTGACCCTGGGCGACACTGAGCTGTGTCCGTCTCGTCAGGCCGCGACATGCCACAACACGCCAACTCACCTGCCTTATCAGTGTGCTTTCCTGCCGCATAGCTAAGTCCATGAGGAGCACGGGTTTTGGGAACCCTGATTCCAAGGTGTGGGGGAGTGGGTGTTATTTTTTATTAGTCCATGCTTGGGGTACACAATGTTTCATCCCTTGTGGGGGACCACTGCACATGTACAACACACCTTCATTCCTTTATTCATCCCCTTCCTCTCCCTTTGCTCCTCCTTCCACCTCTCAGCCCCCAACCAATTCAGACAGCAAAGCCCCGTGTTCATAGCACAGTGACACCGTGGCTGTGGAACACAACTGGGCGTGGAGAGTGGGTGTGGCGGCGCTCCCTGTCATCTCCAGCTCCAGGACACTGCAGCAGGAGGATGAGAAGTTTTAGCCCTGCCTGGGCATCTTAACAACTTCGGAGACTTTATCTCAAAATAAAAAAGGACTGGGATGTATGTAGCTCGCTAGGAAGTCCCTGGGTTCAGTCTCCAGCACCAAAAAAAAGGGGGGAAAAAAAAGAAAAATACAATGTGATGACATTACTAGGGGAAGCATTTCTCATAATACCCAGCAACTCACAGGAAAGCAAACAGTCAAATACTTAAGATATTTCAAACTGAATATCTTATCACAGCAAAATCCCTTCTCAAAAAAAAAAATATATATATATATATGTTATAACAAAATTTACAACTAGTTCCTTTGTTGATCAGCCAAACAAGAAAAACATTTACTGATGCTGAGTTAATTATTGGTTGCAGCAGCCAAAATAAAACAAAAACACTGGTTGTTCAAGGAATCAAGAACATTAAGAGCAATATTAGTCATCAATAAGAAAGAAAACAAATGACTTGAAGGGGTTTTCCGAGGTCCCTAAGGAGGCGACAGATGTCACCAGTACAGCTCGGGGTGTGCTTGTGGAAGGGATCTGTATTGAGTCCCCCTGGAGCAGCAGCTTGGGTTGGCTGTGTGGAAGAGCTACAGACAAGAACAGGTACAGCGTGGGGGGCAGCGTGGTGGGCATCGTGTACCATGTCGCGCGTGACACCCGAGGCTGTGCTGAAGCGAAGTCTGCTGAGAACAGTCACCAGGAATGAATAAGAACATGCAACACAGGGCAGAGAGAAACTTAGTTGAACAAACTCATAAAGCTTGTAAAAGATGAAGCTTTTTAAGCCTCTAATCATTTACTGTATCGTTCATCAGCTGAGACTTTGCAGAAAATATTTCAAGTACCACGTGACATTGTCCTGGTAGAGTTAACGATGAGCTTGACTTTCTCTCATGCGTTTAACACTTGCCAGTCTATGATTTTTTAAAACTTGGATCTCTGAGTTAACCCAAAATGCCCATGGTATTACCACTTGCAGTTCAATAATCTATCACTTGAAGAAAATTTTGCAATTTTTTGGGTCACACCGAAAGGCTGGAATTTTTCTGAACAAAAAGAACTATCCCTGTTTGCTAATATCAAACACCGAATAGCTTGGAGAATTAACTTTTGCTACAAACTTATTGTCTTTTTATGAATTCAACATAAAATTATAAAGCAAAAACAGTATTTATCCGAGGTACTTGTAGAGCAGAAAACCTATTTCCACGAAATTTAGCAACTGAATGAGAAAAATGGCCAGGTGTTGTCCATACTTCCGACTCCGTCAAAAACTAAAACACACGCTGTGCTCTGCATTTCCCACGCAGCTTTGCGATGGGTTTCTCTTCTGAGTTCAGAGTAGATTTCTGGAAGCTCTCCTCACCTTCAAGGCAAGTGCAAAAGGATTTTCATATTTCAAAATCCATTTAAGTGCAGTATTGAAGAGGGTCCCCTTCACCTTAATTGAAAGCGATTAATCTTCAATGCCATGATAAGCTTGAAAGCAGGTATCAAGAGAAGAATCTACAGCTCAGTGGTGAGCTTGCCTAGCATTCAGTACTACAAAAATAAGTTAATTAACTTAAATTAAATAGAGGACAATCTAACTGAATTCTATAAATACATGCAAACAATAAATGTTTCACTAAAATAATATGGATTAATAAAATATTTGGCAGTATTTTTGAGAAAAGACATTTTCAAAAGTGAAATGAATCTGTATATAGCATCACAAAAAAAAAAAAAACCAGAAGAAAATTTGCCATTGGTTTGTTTGTGTGTGTGTTTGTTTGTTTTTTGGGACCAGGAATCGAACTCAGAACCCCATGCTTGCCAGGAAGACACTGTGCCACTGAGCTAAATCCCTGGCCCTGTAATTGATTTTGCTAATGAGAAGCACTATATGTCTCCCTCCAAATATTTTATTTTTCTCATTAGTGAATCTGTATTGCAGAGTATGTTATATAATAATAACTTGTATATCATTGCACATTATATTATTACATTATTACACTAATTTCATTGTGAAAACAGGGCAAATTGTTTTCAGTAATCCTAAGAACTCATTCTTGCCTCTGCACAGTCTGAAATATTTACTATCTGAACCATCAGAGAAAAGTTTGCCAATCCTGTGTCAGAACAGCCAAGCTGCCGCAGCACAGCACCCTGGGATCTCAGGGCTGAGCGCGAGGGACTTTCCCCCGCTCCTGGCTGACTCTAAAGCAAGTCTGTGGGGACCGCAGGCCCCTTCATGCAATCTTGCAACTCTCGATTTGGAAATTGTTTTCCAACTGTGGTGGAAAGAGAGAGAATGTGAAGAATTCAGAACTGTCTGATCTGGGTTGGAAAGGAAGTGACACATCACTGGTGCTTACATTCAAGATGAGGGAGGAGGTGGGTGATACTGAAAGACATGGGAACGGAGCTCGGCTGCAAAGAAAACAGAAGGAGCACAGAAAAAACATCCAAGGAGCATGGAATAACAAAAAAAGGAAAACGAAGATGAAAATGCCATTAAGAGTGTCAGCGAGGAAAGGAAGAAAAACAGGAGACTCTGATATCACAAAATCTCAAAATAAAGTGACAGCTGATAACGCACAACAGGTGACATCAATCCCCAGCTGGGCTAGCAAGTCACAACTTCCTGAAACCGAATGTCCAACGGGAGCATACCAACACACAGTTGGTAATACACACCTCAAAAGCTCCATCGGGAAGATGCAATGATGTATATGCAAGTACTGTGACTTCTACACAAATTATGACACTCATCATTGTGACAAAGACCCCTCTACTCTGTGTCAAGCCATCTTGAAGAGGAAGAATTTTTCCACAACCAGTTTCAGTCATCACCTCCAGTTTACCATCCCCGGTTTTACCAAACTGGTTTGGGTGTGCACAGCCACAATCCGATTGAAATTCGGTGTTTCCCAATCGGCGGCATTTCAGAGGCAAGACCCAGCCAGGGATATGAATCATTCTTTCAGGTAAGCGGGTGTGGTGTATACAGTCTAGGCCACTCCTGAGCTCGACCCAGTCAGCTATGATCTGAAATGCAGGTAAATAGTGCCTCGAACTTCAGGAAATCATAAAACGCAGGTGAATGAAAGCTGTGTGTGAACTCTCTGACTTTTAGGCCTGGTCAACAGTGAAGGTAAAAATAAACAAATAAAAATGTGTCTGCACTTACCTCTAGACTGTTTGCTTCACAGATTTTTACTAAAAGCCATTTGCCAGAGTACAAAGATCGGGTATGTTTTCATTCCCTTCCTTTTTCATAATGGCATATTAGAAGTGTTCAATTGAAACCATATGTTGGCTCCATAATCCTCAATTGTAAAATGTGTACCATTTACAGACCCAATAAAAAATATAGGGGCCAGGGACGAACATAGTGTGGTGCATATTCTTGGTCACATAGAACTCTGTTTCCAGTCTGCTGGAAAGATGGAAAAACTACTTTTTTGATTTATTATCTACAGAAAAGAAAAGCACTACAATGGATGTAATGACACATTGGAGAACCGAGGAAAAAATGTGTAATTTGGACAGAAACAAGCCTAGATTCCAGTCCTCCGCTCTCACCTTTTGGCTGTGGGTCTTGACGAAGCGTTTGCTATCTCGCTGAGGCTCAGCCGCACTCCCAGAATGAGGTAATGACACTAAGCGTGCATCATTATTGTGTGGACCGAGCAGGTTTGATGAGCTCGCGGGCCCTCTGCAGCACGACCCTGAGTCAAGTACACAGCAGCTTAAACGCCCGTTCCGGGCCCTGTTGCTACTCCTTCTCTTTGTTTGACTTCTTTGCTTTGCCAGATGCTATTTTGAATCAAAAAGTCAAACGGCACAGTAATTTGATAAAGTGCCAAAACCCAAACCAAGTTTATGAATGAAAGTGAATCTGATAGTAATAAGCACACACCCAGCACTTCATGTACCCTGGTTACACAGGGACAGCGGGAAGATACGAACTCTAATTCAGGGGTCTGCAGAAGGTTAGGAAATTCTATGTTTGCAACAATTCTCAGGCGATCTCGATGTTCGAAAATATTGAACCAAACTTTAACTCAAGAGATACATTTTGCTTTGTTTTTTTTGTTGTTGTTTTTGTTGTTGTTGTTTTGTTTTGCTTTGTTTTGTCTTTTTCGGTTTTTGTTTTTTGTTTTGGTGCTAGGGATCAAACTCACGACCTCAGGTTTGCAGGCAGGCGCTTGTGCCGCTGAGCCATACCCCTGGCGGTACTATATTTTTAAAGGCTGCAGTTTATAAGTCAAGTTTTTCCTTCTAAATTTGAATTGTTTCACTGAATTTTATATGAAAAATTCTTGTTAGAATTTCAGTTTGTAAGCCAGGCGTGGTGACGCACACCTGTAATCCTGAGAGGCTGAGGCAGGAGGATCATTGCAAGGTCAAGACCAGCCTGGGCTGCAAAGTGAGCTCAAAGCCAGCCTGAACTGCATAGTGAGATCCTGTCTCAAAAAGACAAATAAATAAGTAAAAGAATTTCTAGCTTGCATCCTTGATAGAATCTTGTTAGAATTTCCAGTTCATAACAATGCCTAAAACAGCCTAGCACACCTTAGGTGTCTGGCAAATACTTGCTGAGGTAATGGACCCAGGAATGAGTGAATGAATTCATTGACAGCAATGGCCTAGAGCCATCACATAATTGTCTTCCTTCTATGAGGGCATACGTCCTGGAGGGTAAGATTCATTTAGCTTTAAATCTTCTAGTTTAGTACTATAGGCAGGAACGGGAGAAAATGAAACTAAGTATGAGAATATTGATGTTTCTACATTGGCTTCTAAAGTCTCATTTTAAAATAAAAACACAAGCAAGGTTTGGAGATTGAAATGTTTGAGGCCTGGCTCACTTACACGTTAGACCTGGTAACTTATCCAGGCCTCGAACTGAACGCGTCAGTCTGAAAGGAGCAGACGATTGAGGGTTGGTCCACAAAGAGCACAGAGCGGAGGAGAATGGAGGAGGCAGCTCCCGCAGAGACAGCCACGAGCGATCCTCGGCGCGCTGGACCGCGACTCCAGGTGCAGCCTCCCCAGTCTGCCATTCGTGAATCCCGGTGTGGCAATGAACGTCTCCATTCAGTTTAGACTGGTTGAGTTAAAGTCCAAAATATTTATAGCTAACTCATCTTGCATCCAGGATATGCTAGCTCAAGTGCCTGAGTACGTGGGCTCCCCAGAATAAATGATAAATAAGTAATGTGACATCCGACTCCACAGCCTTGGCTAGAAACAGGCTGAGCTAGAAGTCATCTTTCACATCTTTCAGGAGGGACCGGATTCCTGCAGGGGAACCAACACCTCCCGAAGCTCCTGTTTCTTTCAGATCCTGTATCAATGTAGCTCGACAGTGGACATCCTATAACACAAGGAGCCAGCATGGTGGAAGCGCCATCTCTACACGTGCTTCCAAAGTGACCTCCAAAGGTAGAAGGATGACCTTCCGAGGGGAGTTTCCAGATGGAAGAGTTCTTTGGGAATTCTCTCTCAGGAACTTGGTGGCTAGGATTCTATGGGGTTCTATGGTCAACCAGTGTGAGACAAGACCTGCGGATGATAGGACTGACAACTCTGTTTCACCAAAGGGACAAGGTTGCGGATGGCGTGCATTCCCCAGCCCGGTGTCCTGTAAGCCAAGAGATGTATGCATGCACCTGACACAGTCAAAGCTCTTTCATTATGTATCATGCTTTTCAAGTACTCTTTAATTAGTTATACCAAAAGGTTTAATTAAAACGAAGTGATAAAATATTAATTCTGTTTAACAAGCCTATTTTCTCCGTATAATAGACTGTACCTTTTGCTTATGGTGGCTGAAGGCATTAGCTAGTCTTTTCATTTAGGTTTCTTTTTTCTAAATAATTCAGACTAAATATTAGAGAATCCACTTTCAAGCTTCTAGGGTCAGTCACAGAATCAGCATTCCTCGATTTAAATTTTCAAGGGGGAATAATTTCTAGTTCAGGTGTTTTTGACTCATTCACCCACTGTCACAGAGCAGTAGGCAGAGCTGTTTAAACTAAAAGGAAAAGTGGACCGTGACACAGTATTCCTCCGACACAGCAAAAGACATGGTGCCGTCTCACTTCTTTAGAGGGAAACGCCAACAAGCACATGAAGCCAGGTGACAAACTCAGCTCAGCAGAAATCACTTTTTCAATAATGGAATAAACTCCTTTTTCCCCCGTGACTGAAGAGTTCAAACAAACATCTAGGATGGTCATGATACAGAATAATCCACAGAATACTCCACTGGGAGTTAGACGGGAAGCCATCTAAGAAATCTCCTGACCATAATGTTCCGTGATTCAGTGAATCCATAGAAAACATTAAAAAGATCCAGTCGATTAGTATTGCATCCTACGTAAGACCCCAGGGTCTGACTCCGCCTGTGCTTCGCAGGTGTACCTGGGGTTGCACGCACAGAGGCCCCCAGGCAGGCATCGCCAGGACAGCACAGACAAGTGATCAGAGGGGACCGGGATGTCCCGGAAGCTGTCGTTTATTTGCAGTTACGTCCCTCGGCAATATCGTTGGGTGGTGAAGCGACTGGGAGAGAAGATTGTGATTCTCAGGGCACAGGCTTGTTCTCAAAAGCCGGGGACCGCCACTCCGGTACCACTGACTCTAAGAGGAGAAGCAGGAGGCGCGGCCCCTTCCATCCTGGCTGACCTCCGCCTCAGGTACCGCCCCTGGACCTGGTTGTGGGGAGAGGGTGTTAATGGAGGTGAAGGTCTCTGTCCCTTTCACTCTGCCCAGACATGCACCTAAATCTTCCTGGACTTTCACACGCATTCCCAAGAGAGAGATTTCCCATTACAAGACTTTCTGCAAAAAGCTGTGTTTTCCTAAAACATAATTTTGACATGTTATGATATTCCATATCCAGAACAGACTAAAGCAGCTCATATGCATTCTAGGATTGTAAATTGAACAGTTACTATAAACCACATAATAGGTTTTAGTGGAAGTAGAAATTTAGAACAACATAACATTGGAGTGGCTCTGGAAGACCACACCCACACCGAGGTCCAGAGCTCGCTGGTCTCTCAGACGTCCAGGAAACTTAGGCTCGTGGTAAGCTTGGGTACCTACACCAGGTGGATTGATGTTAAATTCTCCATTCTTCAGTTTAACAGCCCTGTGACACTGGGTAAGTTATTTACCTCTGTAAGCCTCAGTTTCCCCACCTGCCAAGTAGGGATGGGAAAGGATCATTGATTTCCTATCATTGCTATGCAAATTAAATAAAGACATTAGGTAAAGCATTTAGCCCCTAATAATTATTGAATGATGTGTTTCTTTCATTCTGAGACATTTTAATAACACTTTAACATCTCTGTGGTTAGGATGTTTTACAGTGAGTGACAACTTACAATCACTGTTGACCAGACAGCATGCAAGACAGGTGCCATCCTTCAGGCTCAGGGATGCTGATATTATTTTAATTTCAAGTGACATTTGTGCATCTTGCTTCTCTAGACATCTAGGGTAACTGGCACCAGAAACGTCTTTGAGGAAGTTATGGTATGATTCCAAGTTGTAACAGAAGTTATTGTGCATAACAAAGGTCACAGAAAAATAATACTGGCGCATTTAATGTACTAGGATTTACTATCAGGATTACAGATAGCACTATTACAAAAACTTACCAAAATTCTACATTTTCTTGCAAAGTAACAATCAAGTGCTTAAAAGGACCTAAAAAGATGCTCATAAGTAAACGGGACTGTTACATTTCGTTACCTAAATATCTATGAAAATCACTTATCCCACACTAAGTAATTGAACTACACAGATCGCAGAAACTGGCATCTGGAAGAAGCAAAAGGAAACTTAAAGAAACGGACAGCTGACATGATCAGCTCCTATTAGGACTAGGAAGACTGAGAGATATTGAAAAGGAATTTTTGAAAAATGTTCTTCTAACTTTTGAACTTAAATTACGGGAAAATAAATCAACAGAGATACAAAGAAACCCCAGGTACAAATGTGTAACCCCAGCACCCTCAGATGCGAGGCAGACTGAAAGCCAAGCTTTAGTTCAGCTTAGGCAATATAGCAATGTAGTAAGAGCCTGTCTCATGATGAAAGCTAAAAATGGGTGGGGGTGCGGCTCCATGCCAAGGCTCTGAGTTTGAGCCCCAAAGAAAAAGATACAAAAAGAAATCAGAATAAAGTGGAAAAGGGGGGAAATAAAGGGAGGGAGAGAGAGAGAGAGAAAGAGAGAGAGACAGACAGACAGACAGAGACAGAGACAGAGACAGAGAGAGAGAAAGTACCAGCATTAAAATGTGTGGAATAGGTATACACAGTTTAGAAAAAAATCCTAGAGTCAATAGTGGAACATTCTAAGAGGTTTTTCATCATACATGATTGTTAATAATGATAAGCAAAGAAGTGACATAGAAGTAGTGAATGTGACATTTTAGGATGAGGGTAACAAAATTAATTTTTTTATATTTCCTTTTTAATGTATCTTCCAGGAGAGAAATGGTAAAAGCCTATATTTAAATTAATCTATAGTAGCTTTTAAGAATAAAATAATGACTCTTACTAAGGTAGCGTTCTATTCTAGTTTTATTGATGGCACTTTTTTTTCCTTTGGATTTGGTACACAAAATAGTGGTGCATCTTCAAATTGGTAACCCCTCAGAATGGATGAGGTAAGGTAAGGCTTAGCTCTCATAGTGGAGGTAAACCGCCATACTCTAACACTGCTTACCTTGGAAATATTTATATGGCAAACGAACTCCTCACACTTTCCAAGTTGGGCTATAGCTGTCAGGTCCAATTTACAGTATGTAACAGTCAGAACTGAGCCCTGAGACCAAAATTAAACACTCAGTCCTATACCCAGATCCTTCATCTCCAGCGCTGTTCAATAACCCCTGGGGGCCTTTCTCCTGGAGCTGTGAGTACCACAGCCTCGAGTTAACATCTTATCTTTCCCTCAGACCATTTTCACTGGTGCGTTTAAGGTTAGTCCAAGAAGTGGGTCAGTGGGTTTTGTTACTTGTCAAGTTGTTGTCAGGGCTGTTCACACCCAACCTGAATCATCATCTGTAGACAAAGCAGACATTTGCAGGACTCCAAGGGTTGCACCTGGAGAAGGCCCTGAGAAACGTGGCCCATCTCCCAGAGGGGTTTGCATGGTGTCCCTTCCTCTCCTCCATCACAGCCACCAACCCAGCCCCACTGCTGCATACACAGTGCTTTCCAGGGTCTCAGCTGGTGATCAAATGCCAGAATAAGGGAAGTTAAAAGCAATATGCTAGGAGAGAATAGTTGAAATACTAGTGGGAAGATGACCTGTATATATATATGATATTTTCTGTCCCCTGAGCTCTATTTGCAAAAGGACAAAGTGAGAGAAATGCAGACAAAAATAAATACATTAATATGTGGCTTTGAAGTTTTCAGCAAGCTCAGATCCTGCATGAACAATGGGTTTGCAGGATTATTTAGCTAGCCAGAGTTTCCTAACACAGAGAAAATGAATAGAACTTCTGTCTGCTAGAGGGCACAGGAGGAAAATTTCTAAAGTAGGACAGATGGTCAATCTTCTTGATGACTATTTTTTTTCCAGTACTGGGGATGGAACTCACAACCTCACATCTGCCAGGCAGGTGCTTAAGCCACTGAGCCAAACTCTCAGCCCTCTTCTTGATGACTTGCTGCATTCTGTTTGCCAGTATCTTGTTGAGGATTTTTGTGTCTATGTTCATTAGTGAGATTGGCCTGTAGTTCTCTTTTTTGGTTGAGTCTTTCTCTGGTTTTGGTATCAGGATAGGAAGAACCAACATAGTGAAAATGTCCATGCAGATTGAATGCAAACCCAATCAATATACAATTACCATACCTCACAGAACTAGAAAAAAAAACTTCCTAAAATTAATTTGAAACCAGAAAAGACCTAGAATAGCAAAAACAATCCTAGGTAACAAAAACAAGGCAGGGGGCACCATAATGCCAGACTTGAAATTATGCTACAAAACTACTGTGATAAAAACAGCATGGTACTGGCAAAACAAACAAACAAACAACAAAAACACCAGAGGATCAATGGAACAGATCAGAAAATGCAGAAACAACACCAAACAAACACACTTGAACACCTTGTCTTTGACAAAGGGGCCAAGAATATTTACTGAAAAAAAGACAGCCTCTTTAATAAATGGTGCTGGGAAAACTGGCTCTCTACATGCTGAAGACCAGAAGTAGACCCATGTTTCTCACCATGCACTAAACTAAAATCAAAATGAATCAAAATCCTAAATATTATAGCAGAAACACTGGATCTGCTGGAAGAGACAATAGGTAGGAATCTTGAAGACATAGGGGTTGGCAATGATTTCATGAACAAAACCCTGATCTCACAGAAAATAGTACAAAGAATCAACAACTAGGTTCTCATCCTATGAAAAAGCTTTTGTACAGCAAAATAAATCACCAATAAAGTGAAAAGACAACCCACAGAGTGGGAAAAGAATTTTAGCCAGTTGCCCCTCAGATAAAGGACTTAGAAAGAATTGAACATATAAAGAATTGAAAAAAGTTAGACCTCCCCAACTTAAAGACCCAACCCAAAAATGGGTATCTGAGATGAATTCCCACTTCTCAGAGGAAGAAATAAAAACGGCAATAAAAATAAGAAAAAATGTTCAACATCACTAGTCATTTGAGAAACACAAATTAAAACAACACTAAAACTTCATTTCACACCAGAAAGAATGAGCTATCATCAAGAAATCAACCAATAACGAATGCTGGTGGGGCTGTGGTAAAAAATGAACCCTACTCCACTGTTAGGAGTGTAGACTGGTTCAGCCACTGTGGAAATCAGTGTGGAGATTTCTCAAAAAACTAGGATTAATGGTCTCATTTGACCCAGCTATTCCCTTTCTGGGTATTTTCCCAGAAGAATTAAAAACATCATACCACAGTGATATATATGAACCTATGTTTATAGCAGCAGAATTTGTAATAGCTAAATTTTAGAAACAACCCAAATGCCCATCAACTGATGAATGGATATAGAAGATGTGTTGTTCTATACAATGGAGCACTACTCAGTCATAAGGAAGGATAAACTTGAGACATTTCTCGATAATTGGATGGCCTTTGAGACCATACTCTTAAGTGAAATAAACCAGGCACACTTGTAAATATTGCATCATTTCTCTGTGTGAGAAACCAAATGTATAAATAAGGACCAAAGTGTATACAAGATACTGTGAAGTAGAAAATATTGTTTAAAAGGAAGGGGAACTAGGGAATGGGAGAGGGAAAAAAAAGGAAGAGAAAAGAAAAAAGAAAACAATTTTAAAAAAGAGTATAGAGCAAAATAAACCAGACACGCATGTTTAAATATCACACTGTTTCTCTGGTGTGAGAAACCACAAGTATAAATGAGGAACAAACTGTATAATAAATACTGGGAAATAGGAAGAAAATATTCAAATGGGAAGGAGAACAAGGGATGGGGGAGGGAGAAAGAAAGGAAGAGAAAAGAAAATAGAAGAAAGAAAATGGAAGCAATGAATGTAATTGTGTATGTTGACAAAAGGGTTCCAGGCAAGAGAATGTTTTGAACTGCTTAATGTAGCTTTATGGACATACAATAAAAGATATATACTTACAGTGTGGAATATAATCATTTATTGAGGGTATCTGCAGACACTGTGTGTGTATAAATAGATATGTTTAATGTCAGTCAAGATAATAAATACTCACAATGCCCAAAAGTTTTGCTCTGTGCTCCTAATAGATTAGTTTGCAGTTTCTAGCGTTAAATGTAAGGGAAATCATACAATAGTTACTCTTCTGTTTATCTGGCTTCTTTGGTTCAGCTGAGCTTTGTGAGGTCTTTTGCGCTGTTGCAGCTACTACCCAGAGTCCGGGGTCTGGCTGTCATGGAGGAGAGTTCCACAGGACAAATGCACCGCGGTGTGTCTGTCCAGCTCCCGATGGACGGCTGGATGCTTCATGTTTGGCTTCCACTAGTAAAAGTGGTATGAGCATTCAAATGAAAATACCCATGAGCCTTTTTTTGTTTAGGGTTCCAGGCCAGGATTCCAACACTAAAATATGTGGAACAACAACCCAGCACGGGCGCACCTACCCTCACCCCACAGGCACCTAAATCTGGATAGATGCAGGCGCCCAGCCTGGGGCCCGGTTTCCTAAGGTGCCTTATCTGGATGCCTGCTTTTTGCTCCTCCTGCCATCTGCTGTGGAACTCAGCATCCTTGACCCTAAAAGCCCAGGGAATTCACCACCCCAAAGCTAAACCCTGCCTTCTGCAGGCAGCTGTGGAATGTGGCCGCCCTGAGCCCAGGGGAGCCCAGAGGTGAACACTCCAGAAATGCCTTCCCCTAGTTGGGGAACTGTAAAACATCTCAGCCAGCCTGCTGCGGGGGGAAGGCCAGCGTGTCAGTGCCGACGCACCTCCAGTGGTTTTTAAACTTGTTTATGTTATTCTGGACAGGAATGTTTTCCCTCCTTCGGATCATTATGTTCCTTTCCACTTGGCGCCTCTTCTGGAGAAGAAGCCATTATCAATAGACCACTTAAGAGGAGGAAAGAGGAAAATGAATTATCCTGACAGCCTCAGGCCCAGCCTGTCCTGACTGCTGGAGACCTCAGCCACACACCCTCGGGAAAGTGACTTCGCAAGTCCTTAAACTGGAATCTCCATGGAAAGATGAAACGCGCTTTTATTTTTGTGTTCCCCTGAGGTTAAACATCTTTAAACCTATTCCATTCCTGGGCTGCCACACCAGTGTTATTCTAAGTCCAAAGTTCTGCACTACTCATAAATCATAATGAATTGCTGTCAGCTTGTACCAGACATTGGTGTGCTTTGGAGGAAAGAAGTGTTCTCTACCTTTTGTATTATTAAGAGTCTTTATAAACATCACCAGTTACTTGACTACTTGACAGACCTCCCTGTAGCATATGCTCTATTTTTGAACTTTGTAAAATCCAAACTTTATTTTTCATAGTTTTAGAAAAATATCTAAAAGAACATTTTTCTAGAATTAACATTATAGCCAAGAAAAAATGTGTTGCTAAAGTTATTAAAACCTGCCCTGTTTATGGGAATTATACTTTTCCACCCGTTTTCTTTAGAGCAAAATTATCATGTGGGACAGTCACATATCTTCAATTCTGGTTTAACCAGCTGAGAGAAAACTTCATTTATATAAAAAGAAATGAAAGCACAAAATGGGGTAACCACCCAGTGATGTGAATTTTAACATTTTTCCTCATGTACATTGCAGAATATAAACTGGGCTACAAATCTTCCTCATAGAAATCCCTTCTGTTTAGTTGATGACCTGAGGCAAAATCTGTAGAAGCAGCAATGGTTTTAACAAATATACAAATGACCTGGAAATGAGAAAGAGAAAAATAAACCTAAGAAAACCCAGTTATCTTGGATTATTTAGATTGATTGTGATTCCTGGATTTAGAGGTTTCTGGTTCACTCTCCAGCTAGGCCCATAAATAACAAAACAACACAACACACGGCAGTCACATCTCCCCTTGCCCACCCATCCAACCCCTAACGCTAGGAATAAGGATCCCAGCCCCTCAGAATCTAGAAACTGAACCTCAAAGTCCACAGTAATGAAACACACTGATTTTATTTTGACAATAAAATGACTCTACCAGAGTCAAAGGGTTTGTCTATGAGCTTCAGGGCCAAGTGATTTAAGAAACTAAGGCGTCTGCAGTGAGAGATCTAGTTGCAGCACACCCAGGAAACATCGAGTCCGAGAACTGTACTGTGGGGGGCCCAGGGCTGTTAGGATGTGCCCCCAGATTCTCCTCCCTCTCTGCACCCATTCCCCTCCTCTGTCTGCTTTTCCTTTATGAAGTTTATATTCTACCCCACTGCACAGCGTGTGGGGAACGCAGACTGCGCTAAGAAAGCAGAGCTATCGCCTGCAGCCCCTCCACAGAAGGACGCTGTGGTTTGTCCTGCCACTGTGCTGGGTCTTGTGTTCTTCTTTTTGTTTACTAACCATTTCTTCCTACAGTAGTGTGTCACAATTGCTTCTCACTTTACTAAACAATATCTTTACACTTAATGTTTAAAAGATACAAAACACTTCTAATGTGTGGATATAACGTACATTCAGTTCCCCATTCCAGTGTAAAACATCCTTCTAACCTCAGAAACAGTGCAGCAGAGACTGTCTCTGCTCACACATTCTGCTATGCGTTTGTGTTCGTTTCTCTGGCGTATAGTCTTCAAGTAAAACTATTAGGTCCAGAAGCAGAGAAAAAATCTCATATTCCTGATACAAATAACCATACCCATCTTCAGAAAGATCGAGTGCATTTATATGAGGTTGCTTGCTTTTCCATGTCCACAGCATACCAGGATATCTATCTGTTCATTCTAACATACTAGGGAACACATTAACGTGTCATCAATGTCATCATTATCGTCATCATTAGTATGGGCTTCTTATACTTCCCTGGTTACATACTGCACTTGGTAGGTTACACACGTGTGTGATCTTTTCTACTGAAACTGTCTTCTTGCCCCTCTTGTTCAGCCATTTGTTGGAGTTTTGGTGCCATTCTTATTGATTTCTGTAAGTGCAGTGTACACTAGATTTACCATTTCTTTTCAAACTTTGTTTCAAATGTTCCAATTCCTTTCACTGAAAACAAACTGGTTTTTATGCATATTTTTATGTTTGGCAGCAGTCAAATCTTCCCTACCTTTACAGCTCTTTGCTTTGCTATTCATTCTTTGAGTAGCTGTAGTAGCTAAACACAGGATGGGCCACCTTGGATGCAGCACCAACAACTCAAGAGTTATTTGTCCTGGAAAAAAATTTTAAAAACCTTCCGGAAGTTTGTCAGTAAACGACCATGTTTCCTCTTTCTAAGTGATCCTTAGCCATGCTGTAGGTAAGCAACGCTGAAGGACAGTGACCGCACAGGTGAACTGCATCTCAAAGTCCATCCCCTCAGGCCTCTGGAGTTCAATGGTTCAAAGCACAAGCTCAGTATTAGATCGGTAGCTTTGTGTACATTTTTTAACACCTTGTTTAATATTTGCATCAATATATATTTGCTGAATACCTATTCTGAACCTATCAGACTCAAAAGGGCCCCAGTAGTCAGCAAGAATATACCCTAAACTGATACGGAAAACACCTGGACAAGTTCCTTTTTTTCCTCCATCTCTTTGTCATTTGGGCCAGTGAGGTCATCGGCAGTATTAGGGTAAAATAAGGAGCAGTAAAACAGAGGTGTTTATTAGGAACGCACACAAAACGGTACTAAAGGAAAAGCAGAGGGAACTGGGTCCACCCTGGGACTCAGATGTGGGAATAAGCTTTCTGAAGCTTTTGTTCCAAAGACAAGGAAAAGTCCGCATGACTCATCTCTGAAACAGCGCCTGTCATCTTCTTCCAAAGGCATTTCGCTAGGATTTAAAAACTGGATTTGGATTTGGATTTGGATTTGGATTTGGATTTGGATTAGAAATAGAATCAAAGAATTGTCCACTGAAAGACAAGGTTTAAATCTCTAAAATCTTGAAAAAAGGTGGCCAAGAACCAAGAAACACAATCACCAAAGATGCTCCTCTTTTCTGGCCAAAAGAAAAAAGAAAGAAAAAAGAAAAAGCAACCCAGATGCAGCTCCTCACCCTGCTCACCGACCCTGCCCACAGGATTTCTGGGGTCAACTCTGCTGGCCATTTTATGGGCTCCCTTATAAGTTTCTCAAAGATCAAAATACTGGGGTACACAGAGAAAGCAGAGAGATGGACTCAGCTCTACTGTTCATTAGTCTGGGCCTTAAAATCCCATGAAAATTGTCCTGTTCTCAATCTGGAAACTTCCACATCCTCAAATCATCACAGACCCGATAGGTACTTTTTATCATGGTATTGGGTTTGAACCCAGAGCCTTCCCACTGAGCAACATTTCCATATTTGTTGTTTTGTTTTGTTTTTGTTTTGTTTTGTTAGACTGGACTCAATCATGTGCTCCTCCTGCCTCAGCCTCCCTCTTACAGGAGCTCACTGTATACTTCCAGCTGCTGTGTTTACCCACAGATTTGTGGAGCCTCCAGCACCTCCTCTGCTCCCCAAGAGGTTGTCCACATGCACCCCCTCGTTTCCCTGTGTGGCTGTTAGACAAAGCCCTTGCAGAACGGAAGTGAGACTTGGATATTCTGTCTCTTATTCTGTCTCTCCCTCTTCATTTTTTAAAATTTTATTTTAAAGGTAATAAAACCCAACAAAATAAAATACAATAAAGTCAATCAAAACAAAGCAGTGAAACTAGTACAGAACTTCAAAGCAGGACAGTAGGAAATCAACAATGGCTACCGTGGTATTCCTAGCTATCTTCACAATAGTCCGTTCCATCAGACATAGCAAAATCAAGCCGGGCGTGGTGGTGCACGCCTTTAATCCCAGCACTCGGGAGGCTGAGGTGGGAGGAGCATTGTGAGTTCGAGGCCGGCTTGGGCTACAACATAAGTGCAAGGGTGGCCTGAGGTACATAGTGCAAACCTGCCTCAAAAACCAGGGCTGGGAGTTTGGCTCAGTGGCTTAAGAGCCTGCCCTGGCAGGTGCGAGGTTGTGAGTTTGATCCCCAGTGCCGAAAAAAAAAAAAAAAGACATAGCAAAATCAAACCAAACAAAATAGATAAAACCAATCAAACCAGAACGTTGACTAAAGCAAAACAATACATCGGAATAAAACAAAACAGTGAAAACAATATTGGATTTCAAAAATAAGACAGAAGGGAAATCCCCCATATTTGCCATATTGTATAATACTATCCTCTTAATAGATGGTCAGACCACCAGCCCCAGACCTGCAAAGTCAACCAAACAACCCAAGCAGTCAGTTGCTCTTTGTACCTCGGTTGCTATCAACTCAGCCTGTCCTCCACACCAGCCGGTTGCTTGCCTCGTAGGGGGCGAGGGGAGTTCTAGATTGTGGTTGGCTCATGGTGGGGCGCTTCCTGGCTTCTCTCTTCTGGGGCCCTGCACAGTTTGCTTCTCTCCCTCTTCTTGTTTTCCCCAATGCTCCTGAACCCAAGAATCAAAATGATGGGAAATGGAATTGGCTGAGTGATTGGAACCCCCGGCTCGCAATTCATAGGTTGAAAGTTAATGGACGCTGTGAAGATAGCAAGAAGTGCTGGCTTTGACAGGTGCTTATTGGAGAGGGGAGCCCTCCAGAAAGGGATTCATGCTATTAAAAATGGGACCCCCAGAGAGCACATTCCATCCCTACAGTGTGATGCCACAGCTGGTACCATCATCTGTGAGCCTCAAGCTGGGCCCAGGCCAGAAGCCAGACCTGCTGGGCATCTCAATGATGGACTTCCTCCTCCAGAACTGTAAGAAATAGGTTGGAGCTGCTGCTAAACCCACAGAGCTGCTGACAAGTCAGTGGTGCTATTGCTAAGTTGATGGTGCTATTGGTAACTGTCTGGTGCTTTTGCTAAATCCCTGGAGCTGTTGTTAAATCTACCGTACTGTTGCTAAGTCTATATGACTACTGAGAAGTCTCAGATACTGTTGATGAGTCCATTTTTCTGTGATAGCAACCCAAACAAAGACCAAAAGAAATAAAACGTTATTCACAAGGGGAATCAACAGGTCTGATTCTTTCCACCTGGATGAGTCATGCTCCGTGATGTGCACTTCAGATGACAGAAAAGTAACAATCATGGCTGGGAAAGGAGCACACGGGAATGGCAGGATGGCCTGATCACAAGGACCACGTGTGGAGACACGCAGCCTCCCCAGGACATGTCCACACCACCCTCCGAGTGACACTGTCCTCACACACACGCCGCACCTGGGCTGGAATCCACAGGGCTCTCCCGGTGTTCACTGAGACGATGTCGCTGCTGCATGTGGGCCAAAGCATCACACACGAAGAGATCATCCTGACATCAAGAATAAGGCACTGTCTTAAACTCTACCCTTCAGCTACCACAACAGCTGATGTACCCTGCCTGGCCTGGCTGTGTGCTCAACTCTGCTAGCCTAGAGAAGAAAAACAGTGAATACTGAGGAGCTCACAGTCTAACGGGGAAATAAACACATCCCAAGCAAGCCAGTGCAACATAACATGTGCTGTAAGCCACAGGCCTGGGTAATATGGGCGCACTGATCACACAGCCGTGCAGTGGAAGCCCTAAGCAGGAAGTCATCGTCTTATCTGGGGCCAGCGAGCATTCCCCGAGTCCCTGCTGTGACCCAGTCACGCCCCATGCACTGGGAAGACAGATGTTAACACAGACCCTGTCTTCATGTGCTTGAAGTCAAGCTGGAGAGAAAACCCAAGAACACGAATACAGAAAGGATAATTGAATTAGGAATCCCAGGAAGTGCTGTGTGGGACAGAAGCAAGCAGAAGGAAAGGAAATGCGATTCTGTGAGTCCTTTGTTCAACAACCTCACGGAGCCCGGGAGAGGGGCTCCGTGTCCAGGTCAAGAGGGAGCTTCTGGAGTTGGGGACAATGCGGTCAGACACGAGGGAAGAGTGGAAAGAGGAGGGGAGCACAGCTCCAGGCAGAGACACAGCCAGAGCAAAGGGTTTGACATGAGATGCGGGTTTTCACAAAAAGACACCTGTGTGGTTTGAGCCTAATAAACATAGTTGGGACTCTGGATGCAGAGCTCCAGAAGCTGAGAGCGGACAGTGTGGGTGAGGTAGCCGGGCCTCTGCACCGGACTCCGGCTGCCACAGTCAGTGGTTCTCTCTCATCAGCACCGCTGAGCTGTCCACTTGGCCCCGCTTCTCTACCACTAACTCGGATTTCGCACCTGAGTCCTGAGTCCTGAGTCCTGAGTCCCTCCAGCAGAGCTGGTGCAGGGACCTCCTCCCTCACAGGACGAGTTCTCTCTACTCCAAATGCACACAGGAACAAGATCATTATTACTGCAAACAGGCACTAATAAAAGAGTTAAAACTGGAAAAAGAACACAGAAACCGCGTGCGATGTGGTAGAAGTCACGCACGCTCACTTCCTGCCTTCCGACAGGTGTTTTCCCATGGGAGAGTACAGAGGAGACAGGCGGAGCTCATTTGCATCTGGCTTCCCCCTGGCCTATGAAAGGGCAGGGCTCCCCCGCCCTCTGCACAATGGCAAGGCCACGGCCCTGGTCACAGGCAGTGGGCAAAGGCACCTGTGTCCCTCCTGAACCCACACATTGGAAATGCGGTGTGAGACTGCAGAGCGCCCTTCCTCCACCACATCGACCCAGCTGGTCTTGTGCTTCTGCTGGCAGAGAGTCCCTGAGCTGCCTCGACCTGCCGTCAGCCCGCGATGGTGGCAGCTAGTGTGATGGTTTGTATCTAGATGTCAGAGCCTGCATGCTCAAAGGTGGGGCTTCTGAAAAGTGACGGAGTGTGGGGTGACTGGGCAGCAGGCTTGCTGTGAGGAGATGGCCCTGGTCAGGGGAGAGGGTGTTTAATCTCCCTCGTGACTCCTCCCTTCACTCTCTCCGCTTCCGGTCCACCATGGGGTGAGCAGCTTTCCCCGCTCCCTGCCTTGGAAACAGCCGACCTTGGAGAAAAGCGTGGGCCATGATAGGCCTCTCCTCCTTTGAGTCGAGTGTGTTGGGTATTGTGTCCCAATGACCAAAACAGTGACTGAGATAGCAGCTTTGTGATATCTGTTACTATAACATAGCATAGCGTGTTGTAATACACAGAGATTGTGAGAAATGTTTTATAGTTGAGTTGTATTGCTTACCTTTGAGAAAAATTATTTGTGACTGTTTCATTGATTAATTTTTCCCTATTCCTAACTGTGATAATTCACACAGGAAAATTCCATAAAGCTCACCTCCAGATCACCCCAGGGTAGGGAAAGTGATTAACAGGAAGTACACTGAGGTCGGTTTGCCCCTGAAAGAACATACATATGCTAAAAACAATGCATTTGCTAAACTAAGTTCTTTGCACTAGATGTCAAGTTTCAAGAAAACTTACCTAGATTCAGCCAAGAGTAACAGGTGACTGCACTAATCAGGATGTGGTTTTTTTGCTTTAAATTCTGCCTGCTGTAAGGGGTCTGGGCCGTTCTGCCATCTCTCTATGCAGAGTACACAGTCCAGTCACCAGGCTCAGCTAATTAAAGGCTCTTCTAAATTCACAATTGGCTGCTTGGTTTCCTATGCTGGTTTTGAACCCATAGCACTAACCAACGAACTTAGAGTAAATAATAACCACTTCAGTGAATTACAGCCAATAAGTAGACTACCTAATCAAAATGTGTTTCACTCTCTTTCATTACTTGCTTTCTTGATTCCATCTTTCCTTTGCCACTTCTTTCTTTCTCTCACCCATGTCTCTTTGCCCTTCATACCTTCTGCAAACAATGGCTGCTCAGGGAGTACTACCGTCTCTTTCCAGGCTATGAAAATAATAATCCCGAGGGTAAGTATCGTATCCCTCTTGGCCTCTTCCCCATCTCGATCTTCCTTGTTCTCTCCGACTTCAGGACACTACTGTGGCCCAAAGTAACACCGTCCGTTCTTTTTCCTGCTTTGCCATGGTCCGAGGTCCAAGCCTGACAGTGTTGGGGGTATTGGGAGAGGGCTTTCATCTCTGAGAGTCTCCTTCTGGGTTACTCTGCTGCACCCCTAAACTCTCCTTGTACTTAACAGGCAGAAGCCTCATTTCTATAACACTTCTCTTTTTGCCATTGTCAGAAACAATCAGAAGACTACCAAAGACTTTGGCAAGGGAAAACTACAGAGCCTTAAACTTGTAGTCAGAGCCTAGGTCCCTGCTTCCATCTCTGAAGCAGTCATGAATTCAAAGGAACAAGATTTTTAAATGCTCTGCAAATGGCAATGCATAAGGAGCCTTAGCCTGGCCAGTTTGACTGGTGCTGTGTCCCAGGGTTATATCCGAAGAAGGACTGAGCTGGGTGACGGCATTCTACGCTTCCACCTGTGACTCGCCCACTGCTCCTGAGGGCCTCCTTCATCCTTAAATTTACCCAATTCCTGGTAAAGTTAATAATCTTTCCCTTTAGGTATCAGTCCTAGGTTCAACTGTGGCCTCTCTCAGTAGACTGTACTCGATTGTACTTCTCAAAATCCTCGTCTAGCATGTGTGTGTTTGGAAAGTTCCTCTGGCTCTGTTTACTGCAGGACAAATCCCATCTTAGCTCTGACCTGGGCCAACAAGCCCAAGGTGGAATTGGAACCTGCTGAAGGCAAGCAGATTGCAGTGTGGGATCAGAACCCATCTGTGCTGAAACTGGCTTGTACCAAGTCTTGAGAGCTGATGGCTAGGTCATCAAGAGCTGTGTGAGTCAGCAGTTACCTTAGCTGTTATTTTAAAAGTAAATTTGAATTTAAATAAATGATATTAAAATAACGGGACTACATGCGGTATCCAGCGCTTTTGATTATTCAGTTTTTGCTATTTTCTGTTCTTTTGGGGTTTTCTGCAGGTAATGAGTCTGCGTGGTGGGAAATCGGTATAATGCTTTTATTTTCCCAACTTTGCATCCAGGGACATTGGCTAGGGTGAGTCTCTTTACCCTGCAGAAATCAGCAGACTCTACAGATGAGTCTCTCAGCCCCTATAGCCAGCCGCCACCACTGGCCAGCACGGGGCTGCCTGCCCCGGCACCAGCGCCTTCTGGGTGTGGTCAGCAAAGACACAGACATGGAAGAAGGTTTGGGGCAGGAAGAACACTCACAGATGCTTCCCCAGGATCCTCGATCTGACTCTTCCTCTCCTACACAGGGCCATAAATCACCCCGTCCCGTAATGTGCACGGTGCCTTACTCTCTGCCGAGGACCTTGGCCCACGGGAAGCCAGGATTGAGGGTGGATTCCTGCTCCGCAGCAGCCAGTGGTGGGCAGTGAGGCTGCCTTGAGGAGCACTCGTTGGAGTAACCACAAAGCCCAGCCTGGGTTCTTGCCAGGCTGGAGCAAAGGAGGCTGCAGCCCTGAAGTCACCAGGTACGACTTCGGGACCGAACACGGAAGCTGCTGCCCAAGAGCAAAGAGGAAGGAGAACCAAGAATTAATGCAAGAAAAACTAGATCTTGGACCAGGCCTTGTCTGAGATACCAGACTTCAGCTAAATCGATGAATTTCCCTCTGTCTAAGTCAGACTGACATTTAAACTCTGTATGTGCAAAAAAAAAAAAAAATTCCTTTCTGACCCATGAGGTGAGTTTGTATCTGCAGGTGCGGAGCTGCAGAAGGAAGTGGGGGCTCACTGCCCTTTTCTTCTCCCAGGCCTGACTCTAGCCAGGCAGCCAGCTCCAGGCCGGCGGGAAGCCTCACTCCACACCTTCGCATCTGCAGAGAGCTAACGGTGCACCCCGCGAGCGGGCAGCAAGTCAGAAGTGCTTGGCCTGAGCTTGTGTGATGGAGTCGGTGAGGAGATCAGGGAGGATGGTGCAAGAGGACTAAATCAGAGTCAGTGCCGCCTCCCGTCCTTGGCCAAGCAGCCAGTTTGAGGCCATCTGTTGTCGCTTGTGAAAGTCCCAGGGGAAAAAAATAAATAAATGAAGCAACAAGCTTCAGAGTCTCAAAGTGCAGTGTCTCAGCCCCGAAGGCTGTCATTTGCTGCTGGGATAGAGTGAAAATCAGCCTCAGCCTTCTAGTTGGCATAAACCCTAAGAAGCACCCTTTGGTGTTCTCATGAGGCCAGGCACCTGGATAGGATCTAAACTGTGCCAAGAATATGACTCACAAAATCTACACATGGCATACAGACCACATCAATAAAAGACTTTGTCATTTAAGGAATCGCTCACGGTCCACCTGGGAGTCTAGGTTGTTCATATCAGCAAAAGACAGCACAACACACATGACAGTCCCAGAACTGCGTGGCACTGGGACTCTAAAGGAAACCAGTTTCCCATGACTCTAAGAAGGGGATGGAGGAGAACACCAGCTGGTCACTGTGGGTGGGGCTCAGCCCCATCTCAAGGCAGAAAGAGCTCTGAATCAGGGGACAGAAGCTTTGCTCCCCGTTCCTCTGCCCCATAGCCACGTCACTGTCCAAGGTAGGGGCGCTCATCCACTTACGCGAACTAAATTCTGGTGCCATTTCGCAGGAGGAAAGCTTTGGGGTGGTGAGGATCTGATCAGGCTCTGTGCTTCGCGCTGCGTTTCCAGTATTGAAACAGGACCTGGAGCACAGCGGATGCTTGAGGAAGACTTGGAGAGAGAATGAATGGCTGGGTGACCATTTGCCAATCTGACTCATAAATCAGAAACCAAAACAGCCTGGTGAAAAGCAAGGGTTTGTTTTTTTCTAATTAAAACAAGACTGAACTACAGTCTAATTGTGTAATCATAAACCACTTGTTGAATATTCTGTCCTTTCATTTCCCCATAAGGAACAAGAAGCTATCTGTGACAGCTCAATTTTTTTTTCAAAAGCTTCTAAATATCAAAAAAGAAGCACTGGCTGTAAAGTACGAGGTCAAAGACTCAGTACAGGAGCTGAGCATGGGTGGCATTTCAATGGAATTAAACACTGATTTGAGTTGTCTCTCTATTTATTAAATGGGCAAAATTCCACTTTTTTTTTTTTTCCTTTTTTTTTTTTTTTTTTTTTTTTTTTTTTTTTTTTTTTTTTTTTTTTTTTTTTTTTTTGTTTGTTTTGTTTTGTTTTTTGGTTTTTGTTATTTTGGGATTTTTTAGTTTTTCGTCTTACACCTACTAGCAACTATGCATTAACCAGTTTATTTCTACCTGCTTTCATAATTATTAGCCTACCACTCCCAAACGAAACTCCCATTTCTGACACTTCAGTTTTTGCCTTCAAAAGCAGGTTTTTTCAAGATAGAAATAGACACAACGCACAGCCGGCTGCCTGGCTGCTGTTTATTTAGACAGGTCGGGTTGCGCTCCCCCGGGTCAGCCCCTCTGGGCCGCAGTCCCTCACCGCGGACCAGGCGGCCAGGTGGGGCTCCCCTCAGTCTCCTCATTTTCCCCTTCGAGCTGCCTATGTCTCGCGCGGGTCTCTCCTTCCCTTCTTTAAAAGCGACTCTGTAGCTTTAACAGCCAGACCTGGCCAGAGGTTCCTCTCCGGACTCGTTCCCCGCTTCCAAGTGACGAAAGCAGCTGTAACTTGAGCGCCGCTGCCGCCGGGGTGTCTTTAGCCAGAGGGGGAGCAGCGCGTTCCCTCCCCGCAGGAGCTGCACAGCCTCGGAGGCAGGCGCCCCTCTCTCTCCCTCTCTCCCACTCCCTCTTTCCCTCTCGCAGCTCCTCGCTGCTGCGCCTCCAGGGAGCCGGGCGAGGCTGGAGAGGAGGCCGAGGCAGCGCGATGCCGGGGTCTCGGGCCTGAGACCCATGTCGCCCGCTGGGGTGCGGGGACCAGGGAGCGCCCGGCCGGAGAGGACCGCGCAGGACGAAGGCTCGGGGCGCCGCTGACTCCCGGGGGCCCCTTTCCTTCTCGGGCGGCGCCCTGGTCACCCCGCGCGCGTCCAGAATGCTGTGGGCCACGCTCCTCTGCTCGGGCTTCCTCTGCCACCTGTGCCACGGGTACTTCGACGGCCCCCTGTACCCCGAGATGTCCAACGGGACCCTGCACCACTACTTCGTGCCGGACGGGGACTACGAGGAGAACGACGACCCCGAGAAGTGCCAGCTGCTGTTCCGCGTGAGCGAGCGCCAGCGCTGCGCCCAGGGAGCGGGGAGCCCGGCCGCCGCCGCGCTGCGCCTGAGCCTGCGCGAGGAGTTCACGGTGCTGGGCCGCCAGGTGGAGGACTCGGGCCGCGTGCTCGAGGGCATCAGCAAGAGCATCTCCTACGACCTGGACGGCGAGGAGAGCTACGGCAAGTACCTGCGCCGCGAGTCGCACCAGATCGGGGACGCCTACTCCAACTCGGACAAGTCCCTCACCGAGCTGGAGAGCAAGTTCCGGCAGGGCCAGGAGCAGGACAGCCGGCAGGAGGGCCGGCTGCACCAGGACTTCCTGGGCATGCTGGTGCACACCCGCTCCCTGCTCCAGGAGACGCTGGCCATCTCCGCGGGGCTCAGGGACAAGTACGAGCTGCTGGCGCTCACCATCCGGAGCCACGGCACGCGGCTGGGGCGGCTGAAGAACGACTACCTGAAAGTATAGGTGGCCCTGGCCGCGGTGGGGTGGGGAAGAAGACCGGACAGACGACGGGGCTCGAGGTTGCCTTAGACTTGTTATTTTTTTATATCCAGATTTGCACTTTGAGATGGATCTGAGGTCATTTGAGAAGGAAAGGAGCAGCGGAGAAGTCCAGGGCTTGTGTACGTTATTTATGGGGTCACTGGATTTGTCCACAGGTCACCTGTCAAGATGACACCTCTTGTCATCCGGTTTCAAGCGACACCTCCTGTCTTTCCCAAGGAGGGCTTGCTAACTCTGCAGAAACAGAGCTCCAATCACATGGCAAATGGCAGTGGGGACTGGCCGCACCCCTGTCCTGGAGCCCCGCGGGTCCCCCCAGGACTCAGGCGACCCTTCCTGCTCTGCAAACCTTGTCCAAGTGTTGCTTGGACCCGCCAGCCCCTGCGAGTGGCCGGCTTATTCCCGCTTGCTCTCTTATTTATTAAGCGCTGTCTGTGAGCTGTCGCTGTTTCTTGCAGGAGTCGAGCTGAGGACCCCGACGCCAGCCATCCTTTGCAGACAGTCACAAGGTTCCTCTGGGTACGTGTCCCGGGGGGCATTTAAGAAGTCTGAATTCTGCAGCTTTGCAGCGGTCACCTGTGACTGCCCAGATGGGGGCGGCGGCATCTGTCCTGGGTCTGTGCTTCCTCACCTGTGCCCTGGCCAGTTACAAAGGAGTAGACAGAGTGTCGGGACCCTGCACCCCCGGCCTGCGATTCCGGTCACTAACGTGCTCTCCCTCAGTGGGGCAGGGGCCTCTCTTTTTGCTTCTTGTGAACTTGTATTTCAAGGAGGGGGAATTCTAATTCTAGCAACTCCTTATCTAGGTTTTATTATTCAGACAATAAATATGTTTTCAGATAATACTGACTCATGTTTTAATTTACATCGGTAAATTTCCTCTGTCAAAGCAGGGCTCCCCATGCAAAAGAGGGAGGAGTTTGGGATTTGTCACTTTACCTAGGGTCTCTGAGAAAGACTGAAAGCAGTGAGCTATGTATTTTTAGCCATCCTGCTCTCCCTGAACGCCCTTGCTGTCCTCACCAGGAAAAAACAAAACCTAGCCTGCCAGAACTTTAAATCTCATCTCTGCTCATCTGCTTAGAAGCTAACTTTCTCTTGTTCTTTTGCCCATAGAGCCGACAGGAGAAGTATATGCTAAGGCTCCTACCTTGCATATCCTCATCATGCTGAAGATGCTTTTTCTAAGTTTCAGGAGCCACAGCGCTGTTTCCTCATTTCAAAGCTTAGCTTTCATTAACGGTTTGAAAAGGTGGAAATGCGTATTATTTCCCGTCCTGCCCTGGTTGACTCTCAATCTTATCTGCGTATTCTTTCCTTGACACACACAGGAAAACAAATAAATGTTGGTAATTTTCCCTTCAACACAACTGATTTCTCTCTCCCTCATGTGCAGAAAACCAGTTTTCTATGATGTGTCCAGAGGCCGCCTCGGAAACCAGGGTATGGGGCCCTGGACGTCTGGGCGACCCTCTCTGGCCATGCCCCTCAGGTTTGGGCAAGCTTCCCAGGGTACCCAGGGGCGAGAGGGAGCTGCAGGGAGCCTGAACCCTGCCTACAAATCTCACTGCTTAAAAGAAAAAAGAACAATTTAAAACAATCATTCATGATTTCTTTTCACTACTCATGGGCTGCTTTTTTGGCTGCTTTCTAAGTTTATGGAAAGAAAGTGTTAAATGGCCTCTTACAAGAGGGATTTTGGGGGAATGGGGGTATGGCTTTATGCTATGAAAAAGGAGGCACGATGACAGTGAAAGCAAAGGAGATGAACCTTGGTGCGTGTGTGTACGTGGTTCACAGGGGCAGCCTCCCCGTCACAAAATCGTCGCCCTCGCACTTCCGTCACAGTGCTCAGGTGCCGCCCGCAGACACAGCAGGTGCTGTTTCCCAGCTGTGCCCAGCTGTGCGCGGTGGACCCTGGACACGCGAGAGGAGCAGGCGGGAAGCTGGCTAAGGCAGCCTGGGGGGCTGCCTGGGTACTGCACTGAGGACGGATGCAAATGGCACAGGAGTAAGGGCGCCATCCCAGTTCCAGATGGCATCCGCAGGTCTGGGAGGGGAGCGGCAATGAGCTTGCTGTGAATTTGGAAGCCCTGAAGTAGGTGATGTAGGAAGCAATTTCCATGACTGATATTTTACGATTCCTACAAAACCAGAACGAAATGATTTGGCATGGAGTCACTCCATTCAAGGCTGGAGGTGCAGTCAGCGATGGCACAGTCTTATGTAAGGGACCCCTCCAGGCCAAAGGAGTGTTCCCAGGTGGGGACAGGGAGTGCCCTGTACTAGCCAGCACGGGCTGGCATCACACGGGCGTCCCTGCCTCGTACGGTGGACGGCCAGCCCCTGGGCTCTTCCCTCTGCACGTCTTCACCAGACTTCCTTACTCACACAGGGATGAGGAGGTCTCTTTAAAGCAGCGGCCCTTTATTTCTCAGACCACAAAACATTCTGAGAATGTGAGGCAAACCACAGACTTTCTGCCCTGTAAAAGCCACTTGCAGCCGAAGTCGTACAGTTTAGGGTATTGTTCCTGCAGGTGTTTGTGGACTGCTTGGCCTGAGCTGGGTTGGGGGTTATTCTGGGAAGTAACAAAGTCTAGGACTGCATCTATGGGGCAGAAGTCTTAAAAACCTCTTAGAGTTTTATTTGGAAGAGGAGCAATTATTACCATGGCTATAGTTAGATCTGGTAAGAGACACAAACTAGCTAACGGTTTAGAGAAGCCAATAACGTTGCTAAGACTCAGTGCTGAGTTTACCTGGAATATTCCTCCTCATGGTATCAACAGACTGGGAGAAGAATTTGTAAAAGGAAGTAGCACATTTCAAGCAGCTAGAACAGTGCCTAATACAGACTGAATCCTCAATAGGTATTCACTCTTATTATAACTGTATCTATTATTATCTTTGTCTTTACGCCTCTGACCCAGACGCTTGTGTGGTGACCCCTGAGCCTCACTGCGCTGATGACTATCCGGGGGGATCTGTGATGGTTTCAATGAGCTGAAAGGTAGGGTATGGGGGGCCAGCTGCTCCCCAAAAGCTGTGCTCCAGCGTTCAGATCCCTGGGGTCGCCTAGCAGGCAGAAAATGATCAGCTCCTCTATTCATCATTTTTCTCCTTCGACATTTATTTATTAGCTGCAGATTTCAAGAGCACGCACTAAGTGATACAGACATAGCGATCAGCACAATCAGTGCTAAGTTCTCCACTCAATGCAGTTCCTACGCTTTTCCTCGCTTCGCGTGGGTTGAAAATGTTTTCATTAGTGGTATGTCTGTGATGCATACTGACTGCTTTCATCCTGAGGACCTGGGACATCCACATACACATTTTGACCTTTATAGCCCTCACTCTCCTTTCCCCCAGGCTCCTCTGTTCACAGAGTTACTTGCTGATACTGTCTCTGTGAGACGCATTGCTCAGTGCCACTAACTCTTATGTCACAGCCTGACTGCACAGACACTTCCATGTACCAACTCTGAAGGGCTCTGTGGGAATCAATCTATCTGAAGCCTGTCAGTGGAAGATGCCAGGTTCTCCCAGCCTCTGCAACAGCTAAAGTCAGACCCATCGACTTGCTGGCAGCCCTCCACAGCCAGCTGGTGCGGTGTGGACACAGCACTGGGACTCCATCCCCATGGCTCACACATGGCGCCTTACCTTCCCGACTTTTGTGTACAATTCTACTCAGGAGACAGGCTCAAAAATTCTTCCCAGAAACCTTGAAACCTGTAGTTGTGCAACATCAAATATTTTTAATGCACCACCATACAAGGTACCCAGGTTAGAAATAGATTATAAACTATTGTAATGGTAAGCTAGAAAGTTATCTGGGTATGGAATGTTATATGGATAGGAAATATAAATGCTAATTGGTGATTATAAGTGTTTTATAATATAAAAGGGAGATTTATTGGAGGCAAAAAAATCTTTATGAGAAATAAAATACAAAAATGAAAAGGTAGTTACCAGTATGGAAAATTGAATTTTATAAACAATTTTAGTAATTTTGAAATTGAGCTGGTCTTAAAGGAGGACATTTCTAAAGTAGGCATTCAAATGGATGTCATATATTTTTAAAAAAAATTTTTTGAGCCTGAGCTGCTCAGGCTGGCTTCAAACTTGTGACCCTCCTGCCTCCACCTCCTGAGTGGCTGGGATTATTGACACATGCCACCATAAGATTCATTAAAGATTTTTAACCCAGCACCATACCAGATACCCAGGATAGATCCCTCATATAGATGTGTGAAGAAACTAAAACCTAAACAAAAATGTAGAGGGCAGCAATGTGGGGCAGTGGAGAACAGACAAGTTTCTAGAAGAGCTCAGCAAAAACCTAAGTTAGAATTGCCTGCATCTTAGTTACCTTTCTCATTACTAAGACAAAATATCCAACACTCCAAGTTAAGAGAAGAAAGGTTTATTTAGCTCACAGTTTGTAGAGGTTTCAGTCCATAATCAGCTGGCTCCAAGGCAGGGTGGCATATGGCAGAGGGGCAACAGTTTGTGGCAGTGGAAGATGACAAAACAAGGAGAGAATAAGACAAGCCTCTTTCAGTCCCTTATACTGTATGCAGGCTTCCTGCCCTGTGGAGGGTGTAATGCTCACACTTTTAATCTCAGCACCATTCACCCCAGCATTGCACTATGAATCGATCACAAACTCTAGATTCAGCCACCTCTGTAAAAGTTCTATGACCACATGAGGCTATAATGTTCCACCCCCGACCCCCCAAAAGTTCATGAACATCCCCTCATGCAAAAAGCATTTAGTCCACCTCCAAGAGTTGCCAAAGTCCTAACAGTTTCAGCATTGCTGAAAACTTCAAGTCAAAAGACTCCTCTGAGATTTAAGACAAACTCTTAGCTGCAAGCCCCCATACAAATAAAAAGAAAGTTAAATACTTCCAACATCAAGGGCACAAGATAGACATTTCTATTCCAAAAGTTACAAACAGGGGGATACAAAAGAATGGGACAAAAGCAAGTCCAAAATCCAGCAGGGCAGGCATTAAGTCCTGTAGTTCATGTGCAGCATATAAGGGAATCTGTTGCAAGATGTGAACTCTAAAAGACTTGGGTGGCCATACCTCTATGGTGTTTCTAGTGGTGGTAGCTCACCTGGCTTCTCTCTTTGGGCCAGCTCTGCTCTCTCTTGCAGTTTTCCTCAATGATCCACATTCCTGGATTTTCCAAACTTCTGGGGTCTCCACTGCACCTTGGGCTTCACGCTCACAGCCTCACACACTGCTCTCTAAGGGGCACACTGAGAGGCCTCCCAGGCTTTCTGAAATCCAAGCAGAAGCCTTTCTGACCCCACAACCCTGCCATTCTGCATGCACCTAAAACCAGCATCACATGGATGATGAAGGTCTCTTGCCAGCAGGAGCAGTAGTTAGGCTTCCCTCTCTCTTGGTTGTAGGAGTCCAGTGTGTGCTCTGAACCAATTTGGAGGAACAAATACTCTAACCATTGCCATTCTAGAACATGATGCTCCATGGCTGTCTTCTCAAGGTGCAATCTTTTACTTTTGCAATTTTCAGGCTACAAAGGATGGAGTCCTGCTGCTTTTTGTGATACCCTCAGGCCATCTTTTCTAGTCTTCCGTTCCTTCTCAGCAATCAATATCTCCTCTGCTTTATCTTTGCAATCCACAGCATTAGTGGAGTTTCCTTTCTGCCTAAACTCACAAGCTTTAAACCACTCTTTTGGGCCCTTTGCTCTTGATTCTCAACATAGATCTGGTTAAAAACTCCCAAGAGTAGCCGTGCCACCACCTCGACACTTGACCTCCTTGAAATTTCTTCCACCAAGTTAGTCAGTGTGCACCCTTAATCTCAGTCTCAGGCAAAAATCAGGATAGGAGAAAAATGCACACAAACTTTTAAGCAAGCATAACACACATTGTCTGGAGTCCAACAGGCAGTACAGTCCTTCCCAGCAGAAGCCTCTCGAGTCTGGTATTTACACACAGATTTTCAATCAACATTTTAGACTTCTGAGCTCTGACTAGAAACTCCCATACGGTACAGCCTAAGTTATTCCAACTCTACTTTTTCATCTGCTATCTCTGAACCTTTCCATATTCTTCCCACAAGCTCTTCCCAAAGGCTACTGAACCACATGGTCAGGTATAATCGCAGCAAAGACCTCACTTCTCTGGTACCAAATTCTGTCTTAGTTACTTTTCACATTGCTGGGACAAAATGTCTGATACCCAAAGTTAAAAGGGAAAAGTTTATTTAGCTCACAGTTTGTAGAGGTTTCAGTCCATAATCAGTTGGCTCCAGGTAGGATGGCACATAGCAGAAAAGCAGCCTTTGATGGTTGCCAAAGATAGCAAGAGCAACAAGCACAAATAAAGGGGAAGATGCCTCTTTCTGCCCCTTTTATATAGACTGCTGGGATTAGAGTGGTGCCAATCCAATCAGTATATTGATCCAGCAATCACCCATCCTTAATCCCAGCAACTTTAATCCCAGCATTGCACTACAAATCAATCACATGCTCTAGATTTAGCCACCTCTGAAGAAAAATCCCTATGATCACACGAGGCTTTGGAGGCACATCTAGACACAAACCATAGCAGCCTGGAAAATGTAAAACAGTGAACAGGAAGTAAGGATTTGGCAAAATCATCTATTCAAGAGGGTCTGCAGCATTGCTACTATGTGGTTGTTTCATCTTTTTAATTTTTGTGATTACAAAAGTCATATCTGCCAAATATTAATAACGGAAAACATAAAAAGCACAAAGAAGACAAAATCAGTCATGTTCTCAAAATCCGTCTGCTATGCACCCATGATTTGCATCTCGCTGTATGTCCTTTCAGTACTTTTCATGCATTTTTATCTTTAGGAAAAAAAATATTATAATGAACACACTGCTTTGTAGCCAATGTCTATTTTAGGCATTGAATAATGCCTAACTGCATAAGTCCTTTAAAAATTCTCAGATCTACCTGCAATTCTGCAGGAGTCAAAAATTCTTGGTTCTAAGTCTCATCCCACAGTATATTTGTTGTGCAACTTTGAATGAATCCTCTAAATGTTACGAAATTAAATCACTTTGCAAAAAAATGTAACTAGCATTTGTTGAACGAGGACAGCTCATAGTATTTTTCCATACATTATCTTACAAAGGGTCCCTAGGCTTGTATTGACAGTAGATATTATATTGCATAAACTATTTTCAGATGAGAAAACTAAGAGACCAAGGAGTTAAGTGACTTACCCAAGATTCCACAACCCTGCAGAAATGGAGTCAGGATTGAAGCATAGGTGCTCTGACCCTGATAGACCCACAGTAACTACCAAGTGATGCTTCCCATTCTGAAGCAGGACACTGGACACAGGGTTTGTTAACTTGGACAAATAGCCTGTGCAATGAATATTTCCCTTCTCTGATTTCCCTAATTGAAAAAGCTACAAACAAAAATTTTATCAAATAAAATTTTTCTTTGACTGATTTTATATTGGGTGAAATATAAATTCCTTAACATCTGCATTTACCACTCAGATTTTTCATCTAGGAATAACTGTCTTTATGTCAAATCTTGAATTCTCCAAACACTTTCACATGTATGGTCATATTTGACCATAACAAAGTTTTATAACTGCAAACCTAGTAAGGACAGATCATAGTATTCACCATTTGACTAGCATGCTATTTTATCAACACTTCTTGAATCCAAATATAAAGATTCTTTATCCATGCAGGTCTGCCACACTCAAATGTATATAATGTTGTGTAGTATTTTGGATAAGATGGTATATTTGAAGATGTCTCTGAGTAAGTAGAGAGGATATTCAAACAGAGCCTTAAATCTTGAGTTGAAGCCAAAAATGTAAATGTCAAAGCAATGAGTATTCCTAATAAAAGAGCACCAAGGACAAAAGTCTACCAAGCAGAGGCAACTTTATGTTAAAGAAATAAAAAAGAAAGGAAAAAAACTATTGGGGCTATATCAGAATAAACTAGAAAAAGAGTGAAAGAATTTGGGACAGTACTAGAGTTAGGTAGTAGAGGAACTGGAAAGCCATCATAAGAAATTTGGAAATTATCCTGAGTTCTATGGAAAGGCACTGAGAGGTCTAATAAAAGAGGAATGCTATGATTTGATTGATTAAAAAAGGAAGGAGTTTAGTCTGCAGGGAAGCAGGAGGAGAAGTAGGAAACCCACTAGTTTGGGTAGATACTAGGTCATTCTCATCGTAGTTGAGGGAGACTTGGTCTAAGAAAGTAGTGATGAAAACAGCAGGAACCGGTCTTTATTCTAAATCTGTCTTTGTCCAGAAAAATGTGTCACTCTTTGCACCTTTGCATTAATCTAATCTCCTACCCTTGGTTCCATCTTTTCATTCCTCCTTATTTGGACTTGGTGTTAGTTTTGTCTCCCTGACTCTAGAGTACTGTTCTGTGTCCCCTCAAGGGTCAGAGTGTATCTGAGTAGGATATAGATGGTAAAGTCTCCGACCGTGCCAGAAAATACTGGATCCTAGCAGACCTCTCTGACTCCACACTCCAATGCTGACCCAACTGTCTAAGTTATGTGCAGCCTATTTGTTGAGCCAAATGAAGATAGAACTATGAACGTAGAGATTAGCCCTCCACCCTTGGCATGCTTCACGTGTTTGAGTACTACAGGAAAACAACTGTGATTGCATTAGAGCTTACACATCTTTCCTTCTTCAGCGTCCTTCAAGCATCATCACTATATCTCTATTTGCCCTGCATTTTCTTTCACATGGGCTTTTCTTCCTAAGCTACATATAAATAAAAAGATATTCTTTCGAAGGGGTTCAATCATTTTAGAATCTGGGCTGCCTTAGATTTAGCGCAGGCATGAGATGTTCCACTTTGACGCTAGTTAGCATTTGCTTTGGTAGCTTATATACTTCACCATCTCACCGTTTTACTTTTCACTGAAAAAAAGAAGATATTTTGTATGTCAACAGCTTATTGTTTACGGAAAGGAATCTGACAGCTATGATGAATGTGGTAAAGTCTCCATGCTCCAGGGTTGGCGGGAATGGCTCGGATTTTCCAGTTGTGAAAGTTTCCTCCTGCAGGCAGTTAAAGAAATGTGTTTCCTGAATGTCTTCTCTTGCTTTGATCTTTGCCCAACTCTCAGCCCAAGACCAAGCAAGAGGAGTGTTCCGCTCAGCTTGCAAAACATATGCTTTGCTGGCCACCACACTGGGCCCCCGGCATTTTCCACACGATTCCAATACAGACTGACTTGTAAAGAGCAGGAAACCTGAACTGTGGTTTTTGTCTATCCATCCAGGGGGAGTGGCATCCAGCCCCTCCTTCCTTTTCTTTGCCTCTCCCTCGCTCTTTCTCTTTCCTCTCCCCTCTTTATAGTTTGGGCTCATTGTTAGGAGCATGGGAAATAGAAACAAAACTCACACAGTGCCTCTGCCACTATGCGCTGGAGGAATCCAAGAGGTTGTGTAACCTCTCCAAGCCTCAGTTTCCTGTGCCACAGCGTTGGAGGGGAGCGTGACACTTCGCACATTCTCGTAGGATTTGATATGTCAACGTATGGAAAGCGTTTTGAGTCACTATGTCCCCACAATGTGCTCACATGAAGCTGCATAAGAACACGCCTTTAAGAAAGGTTACTTTGTGGATTCTTCTACTGAAATAATAAAGATAGCACTGCAAATAAGCTGTAGGCAGTCTATATATTTCCTATGAACCAGTTTGCTCCTTCGTCTTCAAGGAGGGCCCCTCAGAAGCCAAAAATGTGTTCGTTCCTACTCAGATAAGAGAAGGCCTTATGCATGTGTTTATACCACTAACGGTCTCTCCACATGTGAGCCAAGAGCCTGAAGGCTGCAGGAGGAAGTAACAGCTCGAACTTTACTTGCCCTTCATTTCCAGAAGTTAACAAAGGGGCTTTATTTTATGCCTAGAGCATAGGGTGCTACACATGGAAGAAATTCAGAAGGTTCAGTCTGTAGACAGCTACCATGAGTGAATTCACAGAACCTGGCAATGAAGTTATCAAAGTGGGAGAAAATGCGGATATGAATTTATACGATTGATTGAGCACCAACTGCATATGAGCACTGGCTACCCTGGAAAAGTGTGATATTTGGATCCGTAACACCAAAGGGCAGACCTCAGCTGTGGTGATAATCTCTTTATAGACTCCATCTAGGAAGCATTGTGTGACAATGTGAATTTAATAAACCCAGAATCTCAGTGTATGGCGTGCTGGTCTCTGGAATCAGTAATCAGGAGCTCACCAGGGCTGGTAGCTTGGATGAATCCATACCCAGTTGCTTCTCTGGTGCAAGTGGTTCTCCCAGAGAGTACCTGGGAATATGTTCATGGAGCTTTGCAGAGCTCCTAAAGTGAGAAGGAAGCATGCTAATTTTCTAACTTATGGGCTTCTCTTCCTGCGTCTTCTACCTGAGTTGCCAAGGAAGTGTTTGGGCTCAATGGGACAAGGACTCGGATAAGACACAGAGCTCCCCCGACAGGATCCCAGGAAGCCTCTGCAACCGTACTCCCCTGACCCAGGAGCACGTGGCCTGGCCCGGGGCCTGCTGACCTGTGTGTGCGATTACCCATGAGCATAAGGAACAGAGAAGAGCGTCCCTTTTCCAAATTAAAGACATCTCAGTTATTTGAAAACTTCAAAAATAGAACTGTTCTTAGCTGTTTGGCTCAAAGAAAAGCTCATTCAGTCTGAGAAATTGGCAAAGGGCATACTAATGATAAATACTCAACCCATAATCACATTTTCCATAAACCCTCAAATTTCCAAGAGTTTCACCATTAAAAAAAAAGAAGAAAGTCTTGCTGTGAAAAGTTTGGACAGACAACCTACAATAACAGCATAATATTAACAGGATGTCAGGTTTATGGGGCTTTCTCATTTCCTCTGTAGAAGTCTTACCATTACCAAAACAAGAAACCAACGGTTTTGCCTTTAAATCACTATGTAAAGGGGAAAAAAAACTATTTTCAAAGGAAAAATCATAAAATTTCATTCATCAAATAATTGTGGAGCACCAACTATGTATAATTACTATATTAAACTCAGAAGGAAGTAACAGTAAAGCAATAAAATAGGTAACATTTTACACTACCTATGGTGTGGAAGGAGTGTTTTATTAGCAATGCCACATACATTAAACGTAGGTAACCCACTGTGACAAGTTTTTACAAGATCTGCTTAAAGCTACTCAACTCTCTGCCTAGAATGTCACCTATGCCAGCCCTTCTCTATGCCTCTCACTGGCCGCCACTCATCTCTGCTACCAGCCTTTGCAGATGGGGCTCTGTCTGTCCACTGGTGAAACTGTAATTCAGGAAGGACAACTTCCAATCAAGAGTTCAGGTACAGATGCAGTTATCCTTTGGTGATCGTAGGAGTTAAATAGAACAAGTTCGAACTAAACTGAGAAAGAACTAAGGGTAAAAATTGGTAGGAGGGTCATGTTTCCAGGATTGAGCCTGCCCCGCTGAGAAGGAAACAAGATTTCCGCACCCCATTAACCTCTAACAGGCTAGCACAGCAGTGAAACCAGACTTGTAATTGCATCCCTAGCTAGAGAGTTTACACTGGGCGTTACATAACCTGAGAACAGGAGAGCTGGAAATAACTTTAAAAAACAGAGACACCTAGGTTTAACTTGCGGAAGAAGCTTATTCAAGGTCATATAAACTCTAGGCATCAAGCATGGAAGAGAGGGCCGGGAGTGTAGCTCAGAGGTGGTGCACAGGCCTCACCTACACAAGCCCCTGCATTCTGTCTCCACCTTCATAAGCAAAGGGAAAATAGAAAACGAACCAGAGAGGGAACGAAGTTCGCACTCTTCACCTAACGACCATCAGCTGCCTGCCTCCTCCCTGAACCCAGCAGCCTGCCGCATTGCATAAGTCGGACTTAGCATGCAGCACGGGTTGAATTTTTCAAACCATGCGCACTCCCATTTCTCTAGGAAAGTGCACTCACGCATGGGAGAATTTGAGGCACGAGAAATGATTTTACACTGTGTAATAAATTTATTTTAATGGACACATAAAAATACAAAAATTGTACATATTTATGGGGTGTGCTGTGTAATGTTTTGACACATACGTGCATTGCATAATGCTTAAATCTGATTAAACATACCTATTTTGTTACTCATTATTTATTCATGGTGAAGGCATTCAGAATTCCTTCCTCGAACTTTTTGAAATGTACTGTAAAGTACTGCTTTCCACAGTGACCCTAGTGTGCAAGAGCACACCCAAGAGACCCACCGTCCCACCCCTGCTCCCCCTGTTCCCTGTCACTAGTCTCCCCTCACCTCCCTAAGACCAACTTGTTTAGATTCCAGTGGGAGTGGGGTTCGTGGCCTTAGTCTTTCCCAGCCCAATTTCACTTCACCTAACGCGATGGCCTTGGGTCCCACTCACAGGGCTGTGGACAGCAGGACTGCGTCCCCTTTTGCGGCTGGTTATAGTCCATCATGGACTTTCCGGTTATTTCCATTTCTTAGCTATCGTGCGCCCTCAGTCAGTAAGCACGGACACGCAGGCTTCTCTTCGCCAACTGATCTCCCTTCCTTTGCGTATCCATCTAGTAGTGCGATGTCCAGATCACGTGATGGTTGTATTTTTAATTCTTTTTGGGAAATGTCCTACTGTTTTTCATAATGGCTGTACTAATTTGCATTCTCGCTAGAGGTGCGTAAATTTTCCCTTTTCTCTACATCGTATCTTTTGATAACATTCACGCTAACTGGGTTGAGGCAATAGCTCACTGGGGTTTTTATATGCATTACCGTGATGATTAGTGATGTTTAGTATTTGTTCGTATACCTGTTTGTCATTCTTATGTTTTGACAAGTCTCTGTGTAGGTCTATTGGCCATTTTTAAACTAAGTTATTTGTTCCTTTACTTGCTTTGCCATTGAGTTTTAGAAGTTCCTTATATATTCTAGATATTAACCTCTGCTGGATATATGATTTGTAAATACTTTTTCCATTCTGTAGGTTGCCTCTTCACCCCACTGTTTCTTTTGAGAGTAGTCGTAATTCATAGTCTGATGTTTTATTTTTGCCTTTGTTTCCCGATTTAAATGTCCTAGCCAAAAAAAAAAAAAAGGAAAGGAAAGAAAAGGAAAGAAAGAAAGAAAGAAAGAAAGAAAGAAAGAAAGAAGGAAGGAAAGAAAGAAAGAAAGAAAGAAAGAAAGAAAGAAAGAAAGAAAGAAAGAAAGAAAGAAACTTGCCCATTCCAATGTCCTGAAGCATTTCTTGTGTCTGCTCTCATAGTTTCATAGTCTCAGGCCTTAAGTTTTGAATCAATCTTGAGCTTACTTTTGCAATAGGAGATCTCGCCTCATTCCCCTGCATGTGGATATTCGAGGTCCCTGCACCGTTCACTGGTATGGCTCTTCCTCCAGTGTGTGTCCTCGTCGCTGCTCTCTCCACTCTGTGACTGAGGACACCCGAGTTTATGCCCAGGCTGTTGATTCTGCTCCATCCCTCTCCGTGTCTGTCTTTGGGTTGGTACCACTCTATTGCGATGGCTCCCATGCAGTTGTATGTGTGTGAACAATGCTAGCTTCCTGCTTTGTTCCTCTTGCTTAAGATGACTTGGGCTATTCAAGATTTTTTGTGGTTCCATACGTATTTTAAGATTCTTTTTTCTCATTCTGTGAAGAATGTCATTGGTATTTTCATAGAGAAGGCATGGAATCTGTAGATTGCTGTGGGCACTGTGGACATTTTAATAGCATTGATTCTCTTTTGTCATGAAAATAGACTGTCTTCCCCTGCGTATGCAGACAGGTAGAAGTGTACTCTTCAATTTCTTCTTTTTATTTATTTTATTTTAAAAAGCAAAACAGAAAAAAAAGAATAGAAATGATACAGAATTTCAAAAAAATAGTAGGAAATTAACACTAGCTAAGGTATTGCATATTATTATCTTAGAAGTAGTTGTTCAGGATACAGGATTTAGATGTGAAAAAAAATGATCAAACAACCAAAAAAAGAAAGCACAAACTGTTCTTTCTGATGAGCTAACAGAGATTAGTAGTATCTATCTTGTATATATATACATACACACATGTATTGTGTACTTATATACATATAATCTTCTTCCTTCTTCCTTTTTTCCTTTCCCCTATCCCAATTGTTCTTTCCTTTTGAGCATTTTGTTTCCCTTTCTTTATCACTATATCTATTGTACATTTTGGATCTTATTAGTCTCTCAGTTTTTTTTTACACTAAGACAAAATGATATTTACAAATGTGAGTTTGATTCATTTCATTTATGAGTGTGGTCTCAAGTTGCATCCATTTCCCTATAAAAGCCTCTATATTATCCTTCTATATAGCTGAGTAATACTCTGTTGTATAAAAGTACCACATCTTTTTTATCTGTTTGTCAGTTGATGGACGTTTGAGTTGTCTCCAACATTTAGTTATTACAAATTATGGTGTTACAAACATGCGTGCACATATATCACTGTGGCATGATGTTTTCAATTTTTCTGGGAAGATACCCAGAAAAGAAATAGCTGGATCGAAAGGGACCTCCAATCCTAGTTTTCTGAGGAATCTCCACACTGATTTCCACAGTGGCTGCACCAGTCTACATTCCCACCAAAGGTGGTTAAGGGTCCTTTCTTCCCCACAGCCCCACCAAGATTTGTTATTGGTTAATTTCTTGATGGCAATCATTCTCTTTGAAGTGAGATGGAATCTCAATGTTGTTTTAATTTGCATTTTCAAATGACCAGTGATGCTGAGCATGTCTTCATGTATTTATTTGTCATTCATATTTCTTCATCTGAGAAGTGCATGTTCACCTCAGATGCCCATTTTTGGGTTGGGTCTTTGAATTTGGGGGGCCTTATTTTTTCAATTCTTTATATGCTCTAGATATAAGTCCTTTGCCTAAGGGACAGCTGGCTAAAATTCTTTCCCATTCTGTGGGCTTTCTTTTCACTCTGTTGATAATTTCTTTTGAAGTGCAAAAACTTTTTAATAAGATGAGATCCTAGTTATTGATTCTTTGAAGTACTTCCAGTGTGGTTTGTGTTTTGTTCATAAACTCTTTGCCTACCCCTGTGTCTTTAAGATTTCTGCCTACATTGTCTTCCAGTAGATCTAGTGTTTCTAAACTCTTCAATTTCTTTAGTTCTTTTTCTTTGTTCTTTCTTTTAGTTTAAATTGAAACCACTCATGTACTGTATACCATTCAGGACACTGCAACCCCCAGGTTTTTCCTTTTCCGTATGAAATCGGGAAAATATCTGCTTGTTTCTTTGGTCAGGTCCAACACCCATCTTCCCCTGAAGTTTCCTTGGGTAACAAACAAAAACTAAGGTCTTATTGCTAGGAAGAAAGGATTTGTTGTGTTTAAAAACATGGACTGTGCAGATAGACAAAGCTCTGGGTTGGATTTCAGTCATGCTCTCATATCAACGTCCAAGGGCAGTTTACATAACCTGACCACACCTTGGGACCCTTTTATACAAATCGTGTGGTTCACGGGTAAATAAATGCAACGATGTATACAAAATGACTAGTGATGTGTCCAGCTCTCTGCAGGAACTCAGGAAATACTTTTGAGTGGATGAAGAATGAACCCCAGAGGGGTGCTTTGTCTAAACTCTGCACTAACTATGCTTTGTAGGAGAACGTGGGCCCAGGGAGGAGCTAGGAGGGAGGGTGCAGAGGAAGAAGGAAGGGAAAGGCCCGAGCGGGACCCCAAGGTTGGCTCACTGGTGTGCTTCTTACACATCGCACCCTGGGTCCTTTGGTCACAAATTCACAAGCTCCCAAGTGAGCAGCCAACGTCACACCCACTCTTGTCTCAGTGAGGGGCGAGGAGGCCAGGGGTCTCTGCTCCACAACTCCGGGCGGTGTCAGGAAGCTTTGACCACATGCAAACCTGAAAGCCCGAATGCTGAGTTATTTTGGGAATGGGAAAAAAGGTGCTTTATGTCTTTTATATCCTTTTCCCCCTCTACAAAAACAACTGAATAGACTTTCCTAACTCGTTCCCAAAAGCTTCATGTTCGAACTGAGCTCAGCCCTGGAAGGGCTCTCGCGGAGAGCAAGGCCTGAGAAAGTCATTAAAGAGGGAAGGGGGAAGGGAACACGGGGACAGAGAGACAGGGAGGAGGGAAATACAGCTGGGTTTCTCCCAGGTGATCCATCTTTCAGGAACAGGAAGGTGAAACCACTCGAAGGGTCTCCAGGGCACATCACCAAAATCACTGCAGCCTGAACAGAGGCGAGAGCACGGACCCTGTACGCAGCCAGCTCTGCCTTTGTGCAGCACTCCTCTCTGTACTCTCTGGGCTGGGACCAAGGACTCAAAAAACTTCAGTGACCTTTGTCTCTCAGTACCGTGAAAAGAACCAAATGAGAGAAGCCAGCTAGGTATACTGTTGACGTGAGCATTCAAACTTCTTCATTAGGTATAAATTTAGCAAGGGTTGTGAATGGAGCAGTGCTAGCCTGCTAACATTCGGGGCCAAGTGATTAGCATCCAGAGTCCGTGCTCTTTCTTCCGCAGTTAGTCTCTCCTACTCTCCTCGTCTCCCTTCTGACTCTTGACAGTTAGGAAAAACCTGCACTCATGCATTTTCCAGCCACTTCTCAATGTGGGGAAAGTTTATCAAAGAGAAGGGCCCCAAGCATTAGCAAAAGAACATGACACGAAGGAAAGGAGGAGAAACTGCATCCGAAGGACCGTCCTCACAGCACACGGGACCTCCGCAACCCAAGGACAATCCTCACACAGAACTGTGCCATCCCAAACGTCAGTACTGCTGAGGTTGAGACACTGGTCTCGAATACCCGAAACTCCAGAGTCAAGGCACAAGCCAGTCATGTTAGTTAGACAAAGTGTCTTGAATATCAGGCAAAGATTTTCCCCCATAATAATGCATGTATTTTAAAGTTCAAAATAGGGAAAAAGTAGAAGATTTGTGTCCATATATTGGAACATGGAGAGTTCCAGCATCTCTATGCAAATTTATACGATGTATACAGGTTCGTGGATGTAACGTCTGGTGGAAAAGTGAAAGTATCTAACAATGCATTAATTTTATCTTCTTGGCATCAACAAACAAAAAACTAGATTTCTGGTCTCCCCACTGATGAAGGGCTCCTCTCTACCCTAGCAAGACAATTAAAGTGGAGGCAGAGAGTCGATCTAGACTAATTAAGAGGTCTGCATGCTGTAGACAAAACATCTGGGTGACTGGTGCTTTCATTTTTCACTGGGCAGTTTTGATGTGGAGAACACATCATCACTGTTGGATGCTGACTGCTCCTCCTTGTGAAACCAGTTGAAAACAGGGTAGAGTCCACTGGTCCTAAAGTAAAGTGCTATAGGTACATATCTGCAATCTGAAAGACCACTGCTTACAAAAATAATCTAGCTGGCCTGTAATTTGTTTTGAACAAAATATGGGATGAAAATTATGAATCCAAGCATAAGCTTTACTTACGTGGCTTTGTGATGTTTTTTCACTTTCAAATCCCCTACTGAAGCTGCCTGGTGTGCTTGGGAGTTTGTGTGACCCATGAAAGCCCTGAGCCAAGCAGTGTCCCTCAGACCTGGAGAAAGGGGGCTCCTCTTTCTTCACACACAATTTGCTGTTTGCTCACAAAACCCTGCACCCAGAAGAGGACACATCCATCCAGTGGGAAGTATTTTGTTTTTAAAATTCACCTGTCAAAAGTTAATACTTCAATTTCACTGATCTAAAGAAAGCACACAGAGCAGTAATAGCCTTGGTCCCTTTTAGCCACCCTTCCGAAGCCTACACATCTTTCCTCACCCAGCTCATCTGGCCTTCCGACAGTCTCCTCTGGAGTTTCGGGTCGTGGCGATGGGATACATGACAGTTTTTTGAGAACCACCTGGAGCGTTAGCTGTGGCAGCGTTCTGAGGTGAGTAGGACCCTGCGATCCATCAGCAAAGCCTTCTGTGATCGCTGGGTGAGGAGGGATTATGTGGACCAAATATTTGCTTTCTGCATCCTTTCCTGACATTACTGACAGAGTCGTTCATTCATTTTTGGAGTCAGTGCTAGAGACTGGTGACGATTAATAGACATTATCCCTGCTTTCTTAGAGCTTACATCTAGTGAAAAGGGTCCCCAAGCCAATACCACCCACCCTGTAATGAATTAAAGACAGTCAGAAGGGTTTCACGGCTGCATCTGCGAAGGGATGGAACCGACTCTTCCCCACCTGGATTAAGGTAGCCTGAGATCTGCCTGGCGCATAGAATGATGTGGGAGAGGCATTGGAGCCGTTCTGAGCCTGGACTTAAAACGCCTGGCAGTGCCCACGTCTGCTCCATGGATGCCGGACACCACAGTGGCAGGAATTCTGGGCTAGAATCCCAGAAGAGGGAGCACATGTTCAGCCATGAAGGAAGGGTAGAGGCCACGTGGGGCATGCCAGAGCCAACAAAGCTGGCGAAATCCTGCCACACGCATGACCTCTGTCTTCACAAAGTGGAGCAGGAGAATCATCAACTCAAGGAGAGAGGTAGGAAATCTAGACTGCCATTGAGCCCCCAAAATACGAGGTTTCTTTGCATACAGCAGATTTTGATGGCCTCCTTCTAGGTCATTGCCCTGCTTTACAGCACTCAGAAGCACCTGAAATCATTTTGTTTCCTTCCCTCCTGTCTGTCTTCTCCAACAGGAGAAAGGTTCTGCCAGAGTAGGGACTTTATTTATGCTGTTTGCTGTTGCAGCCTCTGTGCCCAGAACAACGCCTGGCTCTGTGCGAATGCCGAGTGCTGGAGTAAGTGGCTGGGGGAGGAGGGGGGCCATCACCATCACCCACGTGCTGAGTGAAGAACGGGCGTTGCCATCAGAGTCAGGAAGAGCCTGGACCTGACGAGGGAGGTCGAGAGGAGGGGTCTTTCGATGACTGCCTGCACACGCTCTGTCCGCAGTGAGTATTTCTTTCAACCATTCAATCAACCATTCTCTTCTAAGTGGTTTTGCCAGTTTAAACTTTCTGTGATGGGAAAGCACAATTTCTTCGCAAAACAATTTTAGAACAACCCGCTGGAGTCGCAGCTACTAATCATCCACTTAACTCATTAAGTAGATAATGAATCCCCTGAGCAGTAAGAACCTTTTCTAAAACCTGTTCAAGAAAAAAAAAAAAAAAAAAAGCTCACTGACTACAGTAAAGGGAAAATTCTTCCTTCTTCATCTGAAGCAGTACTTCTTTCTACGAGGGAAAATGTTCAGAGTATTTTACATATGTTCAGCACAAATCCCACTGGAAATTTCTTAATGCAAAGAAAGAGTTCTCAGACGAGGGAACCAGAGAAAAAGATCTTTGTTTTCCTTCTTCCCGGCAAACATTTCCTTACTGAGAAAGAGGAAAGCCGAAGAGGTCTGAAGCCAGGTCCCCCAGCAGCCGGCCACAGTGTCCCCAAGCTGTGACTGACTTCTGCACAAGCAGCTAACACAGTTAGGATAAGAAAACGACCATCAAAGGGAGAAACCAATAAAAAGGAGAACAGGAAAGAATGGGGAGGACTCTGTCTCAGGGCTTGTGTATATATTTAGGTGCAATATATTTATGGGGAATGCGGTAGTATTAGTTTTATTTTTTTCCTCATGCTTCTATGTATTTTCATACATTTCTAATATATATCCAACACATATATATATATATATGCATACACACACATATATACACATATGGGTATTTACATTTGAACTTCTATTTTTACATTTTTCTGTGTTGTCTTGATTTTTCTTAACGTTTAATTTGGGCTATTTTAATAGAAATATAGATAGGGCCGGAGATATAGTTCAGCAGCATAAGTGCCTGCCTGGCAAGTGCAAGGTCCTGAGTTCAATTTCTGGTACCAAAAAAAAAATAATAATAATAATAATAGAAATATAGACAAACTGATGACATGAAAGGAATGGAAATTCATGGTTATACAACTCTGAGGTGAATCCTAATTGAGCCACACAATTGTTTAGTGCACAAGCATTGGATCTCTCCTAGTTAACTGGCGGGGGGATGTTTCCCACGACACCAGTGCATCTGTTCCCAAGATAGGATGCATCTGTCGGGGAGAATGGCTGTTTCCATGTCTAATCTCAGGCTCTCTCCTCTGTCCGTATCTCTGCTTTCCTGGCCAGCACCCCCACACCATCTCTTCAGTAAAGGCGATGCCTTAATGAGGTCTCAGCGATATCCTTCCAACCCGGAGAACATTCTTTCTCTTATACATAACTTCGTCTACCTCTGATCTACCAAACTTAAATTGTTTGCTATGTAGTTTAATTTGGGTGTGGCCATCTACTTCTTTTTGTCCTATATTCTCATCACAGCACAGTCTGTGAGGAGTCCCCAGAGCAGGGACCTTGGCTCACCCCACTCAGGCTGCAGGTTTTAGGCGTGCTGACACCCGTCACAGGAAAAGAGTAGTCAGGATGTATTAGTAAAAGGCACAGAAGGTTTTATTTGGCAGAATTTGCAAAATACACACTCAAAGGAATAGAGTGCAGGCCCTTGAGAGAGACGGACAGATAGACACATTGTAATCTGGAGCCGGGGCAGGGACTTCTGTACAACTCATGAGGCCATAGAGGAAAAGGAATTCAGTGTACGGATCGAGCATGATGGCTCTTTCCACAGGGGCACGTGACGGCCAGTTCCTGGGAGCAGAGGTGGAGCCCTCTGCAGGGAAAGGCCCATTCTACAGGAGAAAGACAAACTATTACAGGTTTTAAAAAAAGACCCATTCAGGTAAAAGGGACAACCTGGGCTTACTGCGTGTTTAAGGGCCTTGGAAGGTTTGGCTTGCTTTGTGTCCTGAACCTGCAGTTTTCATTAAAAACCAAATTTTAAGACTATCATTTTTCTTGTCCTCTGATTTTTCTTATCCTACCTCGTTGTTGGAGGACACTCCATTGATGCCCCATCTCTTACTAACAAAAAAAACTTCTCATTTCCCTCCAAATTCCACAGCGCTCCTGCGACTCCTTCTCTTCTTCTCTGTGCGGCAGGACGGTGTCCCTCCGGCCTGCAGGAGGCGGGGCCAGTGTCATGTCTTTTCCCAGTAGAATGACCAGGGCCTCTCAGCAAACCACCTTCCCCACCATGTGTGAACACCCTAGAAAGGAGATTCCTGGCTATGGGTGTCACCTCCAGCGACAGAAGCCAAGGTAAGGAGATTCCAGTTCTGCCAGGGCAGCATGGGGTTGGATCACACGCCCTTCTGGGAGGGCTCCTGCAAGGTGTTTGTTGAATGGTTCTGTTCCCTGCATTTTGGGTCCCAGGACATGTACATGTGTGTGTGCATGTGTGCGTGTGTGCGCATGTATGTGTTTTTAACCTAGCTAGATGACAGATGATAGCTAGATGATAGATGGATGATACATACATACATACATACATACATAGATTTGCCATTCGTTGTTCTCATTCCAAAACTTACTCTTCCTGCTTTTTTATTTTTTATTTTTATTTTTATTTTTTTATTTTTTTATTTTTTTTGCTGAGCCTCAAAAATCCTGCCAGTGAATCAGCTTGCTTGTATGAACAGTTCCAGTCAGGAGAGTTTGACTACTTGCTAGTAAGAATATGTTTTGTCTCCCCAAGTAGGTGTAAGCAGTAAGAACAAATTTTTATCACCTCCCCAGGCAGTGCACTGCGCATGAAGGTTTGTCTAACTGAACTGCTGTGTGTTAGGTCCTCAACAACTAGATCCAATTTAATCTTCACTGAAACGAATTTAGCAGGCCTTTCTCAGACCCACAGCCATGGTGGAACTAGCGTATTTCATCACATTCAAAAAATCATGGTCACAAGATGAGATTCTGGATTCTTGACAGATAAGATTTCATCAGTTTCTTATTTAAAAATGACGCCTCTCTGTGTTAGAAGGAGTCTGGCAAGTAACCACCAGTGAAAGGTTCAAAACCAGCTGCCGCCATCTGTAGGTGGCACAGCCTTGGTGAGTGACTGTCACGGACTGCAAGGTTCGGTGCAGCTCTGATTTAATCACAGACTGAATCAAGTGCAGCATGGGTTTGGAGGAAGGCATACCCACCAGGAGCTGCACACATCAGCATGAATCGGGATTTTTCTTTCTGGAGCTCAGGGTGGAAATCTGTTCTTTTGCTACATTGCAGGCTTTCTAGGGTACCGTTTCTATCCAAATGTGGACAAGTGCTACTTGGCAGTTGTGCAAATCTGTCAAACAAAAATTAGAGACTGCAGTTGTGTTTTTAGGAAACTCTTCCTCTTAAGCAACTGATTGAATAAGACGAAGGTGAACGGACTTTGATTTTTTAAAGGGTGAGCATTTATGTGCCTCACAAGTTTAACACAACATGACTTATGCTAACTCTGTCAAGTAGCACTTTTAACCTGCTCCTTGGAATAAATGCTATCAGAAAGCCTGAGTTAATGCTAACCACAGCATATCTGAATTTCACCAGTGAAGGACACAGACCCAACCTTCTGCTAGGACACAAACACCATGCACATAGCATCTCGGTCACAACCCAGGGTGCCAGGTGTCAAATCCTGCCAGGCATGCATATCATCATATAGCTGCTGCTGCTGCTGCTGCTGCTAAGTCTGGACCACCCCTCCCCTCTCCATTCCTGCAAGGGAGAGACAGTCCCACTCTCAGCGGAAAAGAATCAGCCAGCAGGGTGGAGATGCACTCACAGTTCTGCCATGTCACGCTGCTATTTTTCTCTAAGCGCCTTTCCCCAGGAAAGGAGCTGGAACAACCTGAATCATTCAGATCAAAAGCTCCACACGCTCAGAGCCAGGCTATCCCCTTGTTGTCCAACTTCTGATTCTGTTGAGTAACTGACCCACACCATGACTGAATGGTCAGAGGGTACCTCCAAGAAATAGTCCATTTTTTACACCAGGCACTGAGTCCACAAGTGATTGTTGCATTGTCGATAAAAATAAATACAAATGAATAGATAATAAAGTAAGTGAGATTATTCATGATTCAATGCATGATACAGTTGAGGTCCAAAATATTCCCCAGAAGTCTTATTGTCCAGAGATGGGGCTATTGGAAGATGATTGGATCATGGGAGCATTAAACTCATCACTGGATTCATCCACTAATGAGTTCATAGCTAAATTTGCTGTAGGAGGTGGAACCTGGTTGCAGTGGGGCCTGGGATATGACCTGAAAGGGTTTAGTCTTACCCTGAACTTCTCTCTGATCTCTCTGTTTCCTGATTCCTATGAGGTAAGTGGCTTTCCCTTCACCACGCCCTCCACCACGCTGTTCCTGCCGTGGAGCCAGCTGACCATGGACTGAATGCCCTGAAACCATGAGCCAATCAAACTTCTTTTAAATTGTATCAGGTTAGAAAGAGACTCAGCAATCAGAAAGTGACTGATACAGAAGGAGACCTTGTAACTAAAGGCTGTAATGATTCTCATCTTGCACTCCTGATTTCAAAAGAAAAGCTTGCTCTGTAACTTTAACTTAGGCAATTCACATACCTTATCTAAAATGCTAATAACGATTTGCAATGCAGTTAGAGCATACTGCCCTTCATGAAGCTAACCAGTTCTTCAGATATGGAAGGACTGGGCATCTTTGATAGACAAACTAATCTGGAGCCAGACCTGCTTTGTCTGGCCCACACACCTCAGCAGATAAAATCCCTCAACTT
>RJWM01004416.1:0-101799 GCA_004363535.1 Dasyprocta punctata | reverse complement strand
AACTCACACCCTCGCACCTGCCAGGGCAGGCGCTTAAGGCACTGAGCCAAACTCCCAGCCCTGGTTTTTTGAGGCAGGGTCGCACTATGTAGCTCAGGCCAGCCTTGCGCTCGCGTTGTAGCCCAAGCCGGCCTTGAACTCACAACGCTCCGCCTACCTCAGCCTCCCGAGTGCTGGGATTAAGGGCGTGCGCCACCATGCCCGGCCTATTTGATTAACTTTGCAAGCCTAAAACCAGTAGTCTGAGCAACTATTTAGAGGATAGCAATATGCAATACAGTAACTATTGTGGATTTCATACTGTCTTATCACTGTGTGGTTTTGTTTCATTTTATTGTTCTGTTTTATTCCCTTTAAAATAAAATAAATAAAAACCCTGAAGAAAATAGGCATAGAAGGACCTCACCTTGATGAAAGCCATTTATGACAAACACACTGCCAACACTGTACTAACTGTGGGAAAACAAAAAAAGTTCTCTCAAACATTAAAAACAAGACAAGGGTTCCACTCTCACCACTCTTACTCAGTTTTACCAAGATCAATCAGGAAACAGAAATAAAAGAATTACTATCCTCATTTACAATAGACATCGTGCTTTACATAGAAGGTAAAAAAAAAAACCAAACAGGAACAAACAAAACAAAACAACAGCAAGCCTCCAGAAAAAGACTTTGAAAACTAATAAATGAATTCAAAAAGGTGGCAGAATACAAAATCAATGGACAGCAATAATGAAACAAATGAAAACTAAGTCAGGAAAATTACATCATTTAGCATACCTTAAAAAAATTAAATACATACATCAAAAGACACAAATCTTAAGTGTGAATTAGCATGTAATGACATTTTGTGAATTTCCGACCAGTGGTGAAATTTAAAAATATAGAGAATGCCCAGCACCTCAAAGGTCTTCCTCACTGCCCCTATTGGTCAGTACTCCATGCATGGAAACATTATCTTCACTTTCATCAAATCAGATTACCTTTTGTGTGTGTGTGTGTGTGTGTGTGTGTGTGTGTGTGTGGTACTGAGGATTGAACTCAGGACCTTGCACATGCCAAACAAGTGCTTTTTTTTTCATATTTTATTTGGGGCTAGATCTTCCTAAATTGACCAGGCTGGTCTTGAATATGTGATCCTCCTGCCTCAGCTTTCCACGTAGCTGGGATTACAGGCATGTGCCACGATGTTCAGCTGGTGTTACCTGTTTTTAAATGTTAAGTAAAATCATTAGTGCATTTTTCTGATTTTCACTTCATTCACTCAACATTATGTCTGTGAGATTCAGTCATGATACTGTGGGGAAAGTAGATAGCATTTTTGTGTAACTGTACAAAATAAACCATATGTTCTTTCTATTAATATTCTACCATTTATCAGACTTACTTTCAGGGCAAATTTTGGTTGTTTGCAAATTTTGATTATCATGAATGAAGCTTTGTGAACACTCTTTGGTGGACATGTATACACTCTTTAGTGAACAGAAGTACTCATTTTGTTTGGTCTATACCCTCAAGTGGAATTGTTGCATCATCAGCAATATATAAATTTATTTATTTTTATTTATTTATTTATTTATTTGCGGCACCAGGGATCAAACTCACAACCTTGCACCTGCCAGGACAGGCACTGAAGCCACTGAGCCAAACTCCCAGCCCTGGTTTTTTGAGGCAGGGTTGCACTATGTAGCTCAGGCCGGCCTTGTGCTCGCGTTGTAGCCCAAACCATCCTCGAACTCACAACGCTCCTCCTACCTCAGCCTCCTGAGTGCTGGGATTAAAGGCATGTGCCACCACGCCCGGCTGCAATATGTAAATTTAGCTTTACAAATTTCTGCCACATTTTTCCCAAAATGGCTGAACTAATTTACAATTTAAGGAGCTATGAAATACAGTTCTAAATGCTTCATTTTCTTAACAAAATTTGTTGTCTATTATTAAAATTTTATCCATTCTGTTAGGTAGTTAATGGTACTGATATAGTTTTAATTTCAATTTCAATGGTGATGAATGAGTAACACATTTTCATATATTTATTATTTTATTTATTTTTTAATTTTTTTTTGGATACAGGATCACACTATACAGCTTATGCTAGCCTTGAAATTGTGGCAATCCTCCTGCTTCAGCTTATCAAGTGCTGGGATTACAAGTGTGTGCCACCATGCCCGGGTGTTGTTATTTTACTATCATCTTTTGTAAAGTGTCTTATAAATTCGTTTAACCACTGAAACAAAATTAACTGGTTTTTTCCTATTGATCTGTAGATTTTCTCAGAGATTCAGAGATTCAAGACATGAGACCTCTGTTAGTTGTAAATATTGCAGATATTTATCCTATCAAACTGTGGTTTATTATTTTGTTCACTTCATTTTATTTATTTATTTTTGGTACCAGGGATCAAGCTCATAACCTTGTGCTTGACAGGCAGGTGTTTATACCACTGAGCTAAATTCCCAGCACCCACTTCATTTTAAAGAAGCTCAATTAAAGAAGTTCAATTTATCAGTCTTTTAAGATTAATGTTTTTTGTGTCTTGTTGCAGAAATATTTTTTTCTTACAGACTCAAAGATACTCATTTATGTTCTCTTCCAAAAATTGGTTGCTTATATATAATAAAATTTTAGTGTATAGCATGAGACAAAGACAAGGCTTTTTTCATATGAATATGCAATGGCTACAGTTTCATTTATTTAAAACTATCTTTTATTAACTGAATTACAAAAGAGCTTGGTGATCATTTATGTTTGGTTCTGCTTCTATTCTACTTGTCTAGTGCTCTATTGTAGTTCATGTACAAAATTATTTCAATTCTCTGAAAAAAATCAGATACTCCAAATTCAAAGACCCAATACAAAAATGGGCATCTGAAATGAATACACACTTCTCAGATGAAGAAACATAAATGGCAAATAAATAATGAAAAAATGTTCAAAATCATTGGTCATTCAAGAAATACAAATTAAAACATCACTGAGATTCCATCTCACCCCAGAAAGAATAGTTATTTATCAGCAAAAAATCAGCTAATAACGAAAGCTGTCTGGGCTGTGGGGAAAAAGGAACCCTTCTCCACTGTTGGTGGGAGTGCAGACTGATTTAACCAACTGTGTAAATCAGAGTGGATTCCTCAAAAAACTAGGATTAGAGATCCCATTTGACCCAGCTATTCTCCTCCTGTGTATTTTTCCAGAAGATTAAAAACATTGTAAAGGCGATTTTAAATGTAAAAGGAAACTTTTAAAACTTATATTTCTAACACAATACAAGGATGGGACTGGGAAGTGCAGCCTGTTCCCACAATTAGAACATTACAAATCTCAGCTAGCCTTGATATCCCCCATGCCAGCTGCAGCTTATAAGATAACAGTAACTCAGCCAGACAGTACATCTTGTTATACTAGCTTGCTTTCAAGTATTCAGAGACTTATCACATCAAACATAGCTCAGCTCAGTCTTAGACAATGATCGAGGCTTCCTGCTTGTTACACGATAGTAATCCCAATTAGCGTACATAGGATAACTCTGCTTTGTAATATATGAAAAAACATGTAACTAATTATAAAAAGTCCTATTATCAGCCTTTTTTGTATTTTCTGGAGTCCTTTTTTTTATTTAAGAGAAAATAGATACAGAAGATAGAAACAAAAATCAAAAAAGACAGACAAACAACAACAACAGATCTGATACGATAACATTGTAGGTTTACACACTGAGGTGGTTGAAGTTTGACTGTAGTTACAATATTGCATATCGTTACCTTCCTAGGGGTTGGGCATATTGACAGATATAGACATGTAAGATTTATCAATTCAGGTATATTAACTTTTCTTTTCCAATAGCTACTGTATTTAGCAATATGGTTTTTTTTAACTGTCTTATTTATGCATATTTATAAATTTATGTTTTTTCCTTTTCTCTTCCTTCCTTCCTTTTCCCTAAGAATACCTTTTGTTATTATTGAAATAACTACCCCTAACATCAGGTCTAATATAACCAAGCGAAATAGTTCAGAGTGAAACCAATAAAGCATAAAAGAATGGTCATACTTAAGAGAAACAAAAAACTAAAGAGATCAGCAAACAACAACAACATATCTGATACTGTAAAATTGTAGGTTTAGTAATTTAGATGGTTGAATTTTACAGTGGTTGCAACATTGTATATTGTTACCTTTAAGGGGGCTGTTCAGACTGACATGTAAAGAAATGTAGGATTGATCCATCCCCTACAGGGATGAAACAAGGATTTTATCAACCATCGGAGCCTGTGCTAGCAGACTGTGTTAGCAGCTTCTGTTTCAGATTCAGGTAGGCATTACTCTGGGGTTTAGGGGACTATAATGTATTAACCTCTAAATGCTTTTGCATGAAATTGAATGATGAAATAAGTGTCTTGTAATGAGTAACATAAGCAATAGGTCATTATGTCTGCTCCATGGGAAAAGCATCCCCCTGCCGGGAGCTTAGCTCTATGGAGCTTGATAGAGCCCCACATGGGGCGCCTGTGTGTGGTCTCTCACCCTGACAGCACCCCCATCCTTCATCTGTTGTGACTCGATTCAAGGCCTTACAGAGATACACCATAGGGAGCCAACCAATATGAGTACAAGTCAGAATAAAATGATTTCCTTATATGCATGATGGAAAACTTCAAGAAAGACTTTACAAAAGTCTACAAAACAGCAATGAAACCTCAATGCTTTTGCATGAAATTGCATGACGACATGTATGCCCCTCTAGGCCACCAGAAGGCACTCTAAACCTAAAAATTGTTCCTCAGGTTTAAAATCAAATCACTGAACCTGGGCATTCTGACCAGTTTCCCTACATTGCTTCCTGGCTGAATCTGTGCCAGAACCTGCCACCTTGGCTCTAGACATGAGCCTGCCAAGAAAAATGAACTCTCTTAGTAATAAAGCAGACCAGCTAGATTCTAAATCCCCTAGACAGACGGTAACCCAAAAGGCTAAAAGATTTATCCTGTTCTGCATGCTGTTCCTGATGGTGGCTTCCCTCCCCGATATGTGGGCAACAACCAAAACCAGCTAGAGCTTGCCTCCCCACTCCAACTCCAGAGAGTCAAGTCAGTCATCACTTCTGCTCATCTCATCCGTACATGCCACTCTGTGCCCACCCTGGAGGCCCACTTACTCTTGAAAAATGACCTGGGCTGTAATAAACAAAGACAAAAAGGTTTCTTAACTTAGTGCACCAGGATGTACAGATGGGATGCCACAGGCAGGCTAATTAAAAATGCTTGAGCAGCCAGCTGCACCTGCCAAGATTGGAAATTAAATGAAACAAGGGGTCATCTTGGCATGTCAAAGAAAATGCAAAATGAGACAAGGCCTGAAATCTCCCCCTGGCTTAAGGAGCCTCAAGGCAAACTCTTACTATGCCAGCTACCTATAAATGTCTAAAAGCTGAAAAAGCTCTAGCCTGAAATAACCGACCAGAGTCCTATTGGGCCAAAAGTTTCGCCATATTGGAAAATTTTAATGAGTTGTGTACAAAAATATTTCTTGTGCACTACAAACTCTTAAATAGCAGTTATAGGGTTAACCTGTTCTCTGCTCTGATGTTTTAAAATAAAAACACTATGCAAGGTTCCTCAGGTCCGTTGGCAGTCATCCAAGTTTACTGTCTGAAAGAAAAAAAGGGACATTTTAAATTCAAGTAGCTGCAGTGAAGTTTGTTGTAAAAGGTTTATAAGAAAAAAGTATATGAAAAAACCTATAAATGTAAGAGATATACTTTTGATATGAGATGATTCTGTCTGAAAAATAAAAAGTTTTTTTCCTGCTAAAGTGATAAAAAAAATGACAAAACTGGGAAACTTATGTACATCAGGAAAGCTGACAAATTTAAAATATATATGTAGGCACATCAACATGTTTCCAGATATGTGAGTAGAAGACCCACAGTCGAGGCTAGTCATTAACTCATGTCCCCTGATAATTGAACTAAAGCTAAATACCTCTCCTAATGCCGTTAGACAATACCCAATGCCTTGAGAAGCTCACCTTGGGATCCTGCCCCACATCTCCAGGTTAAAGCAGGCACAGAATCTAACAGACTGTCAGTTGCCATGGAACACTCTCCTGCTCCTAGTAAAAAGTCATCTGTTCTATTCTGCAGCCCAATTAAAAAACAAAAACTTAGAAAATTCCTAGGAACAGCCAGATTTTGTAGGATATGAATACCTGGATTTCCTGAAAAGGCAAGGTCACTCCATGATATATTAAACACACAACAGAGGCAGATATGACTAACTGGACTTTAGAAGAAACTGAAGGCTTCAAACAGATCAAAAGGGATTTAGCCTCAGTTTCAGCCTTAGGAATCCCAGATGTGATCTGCCCTTTTAAGCTGTTTGTTGATGAAAAACAACATGATGCTTCAGAGTCCTGAGCCAGACAGTGGGACCCAGGGAAAGGCCAGTTGCTTAACTGTCTAAGACTCTGGACTCAATATCAAAAGGATGGCCTCCTTGTTTGTGGGTGACTGTTGCTATCATCCTCTTGGCTAAGGAGGCAAACAAATTGATTTTGGGACAGAACTTGATGGTTCAAGTGTCTCATGCTGTTCTTGAATTCCTCAACAGTCGGGGACACCATTGGTTTTCAAACAGCTGTATTACCCAGTATCAGAGATTGCTTGTTGGAAATCCCTAACTCACTTTCCAGTCAATTAAAGCTCTAAACCTAGTCACTTATTTGCCCACAGAACTTGGACAGCCAGACCACAATTGCCTTATGGTGACAGATGAGCACTACATGAGTTGGCCTGATCTTAAGATGGATCCTTTAACAGATGCTGAGTATACCCTATTCAAGGATGGAAATAGCTCTGGTAAAAATAAACAACATAAGCTGGGCGAGGTGGCGCACACCTCTAGTCCCAGCACTCAGGAGGCTGAGGTAGGAGGATCATTGTGAGTTTGAGACTGGCCTGGACTACAAAGTGAGTTCAAGGCCATCCTGAACTGCATAGCGAGACTTTGTCTCAAAAAATAGGGCCAGGGATTTAACTCAGTGGCGTAAGCACCTGCCTGGCAGGCATGAGGTTGTGAGTTTGATCCCTGGTACAAAAAAAAAAAAAAAAGAACAATATAGGTAGGGCTGGCTATGCTGTTGTCACCACCAAAGAAGTACTTCTAGCTGGGCCCCTTCCTCAAAATTGTTCTGCTCAATGAGTTGAACTCTGGGTACTTATACAAGCCCTCTACTGGGCAAAAGATAAAAAGGTAAAATATATACAGATTCCAGATATACTTTTGCTACAATTCATGTTCATGGGATACTGTACAAGGAACAAGGCCTTTTGACAGTTGTCAAAAAACGAATTAAAAATAAAGACGAAATCCTGCATCTTCTGGCTACTATACAAAAACCCAAAAAGGTAGCTGTCATGCAACACAAGGGACATCAAAAGGTAAAAGACACATCATCCTTGGAAAAAAAAAAAAGATGAGGCTGCCAAGCTGGCTGCAGAAAGCTTAACATGATTTGGTTCAGAATTTAGAAGCACTACATGAGATCCTGCCAAAAACTGTTATGATTCTACAAAAGGGACCTCTTGACTATACTGAAGAAGAAATAAAATGGAACAACAGAAAGGAGCAAATGTAGATCCAAACAGAGTCTGGGTTCTAATGATCATACCAAAGAAATCAGCCTACTCCTGGGTAAAATATCATCATGACAGCACCTATGGAGGTAAGACTGCTATGGCCCAGCTTCTGAGCTGCTACTATTATATTCCAAAATTGACATTGATTTGTGCAACTGTCAGCCAAACATGCCAAAGTTACGCAAAGACTGAAGCCTCAACAGACCCACAACCACCACCTGGAATTCAGCATACAAGACTCTCTCCTTTTGAGGACCTTCAAGTCAACTTTACTGAAATTAAGGCACGTTGAGGATACAAGTATTTATTGATCTTTGTTTGCACTTATTCTGGATGGCCAGAGGCATTCTTCACTCAGACTGAAAAGGCCTCTAAAGTATGCAGGTTGTTGTTAAGGGAAATTATTCCAAGAGGTGGATTGCCTCTGAGTTTAGGCAATGACAGTAGGCTGTCATTTGTAACAGAGATGATCTAGAAGCTGGCTAAAAAACTAAAAATTAAATAAAATCTTCACACAGCCTATATGCCCCCATAGTTCTGACAAACGAAACAGATAAACCAAACCTTAAAGACAGTACTAACTAAATATTACCAAGAGACTCAAGCACCATGGGTAGATTTGCTACCCATGCACCCCAAAGATCAGGACATTGCCAGGACCTACTGGATATACGCCTTTTGAAGTCCTATTTGGGAGAAACGCCTTTAATAAAGGGTCTCCAGGGAGACTCACATCAGTTGGAAAGTATCATCTTGCAGGGACAGCTTATTCAATTAGGGAAAACTTTCTCTCAGATACATAAACATATGACAGAGTGGTCACCCATACCCACTGACACACCTGCTCATACCCATAACTCAGGTGACAGTGTCTAGATTAAAGATTAAAAACAGGGCCCATCATTAATTATTTTGACTGTTCCCACTGCAGTAAAAATTAACAGGGATCCATTCCTGGGTTCGTCACTCCAGGATTGAGATAGCCCATCCTGACAATTGCTGGAAGGCCTACCCTGATGAGTCAGACTCCTTGAATACTATCCTGAAGAGACAACATACTCAAAGTCCTTCTCTCATCACCTCTGGAAGCTGATGAGTCAATGCATAGCTGAAGACTGAAGGGACAATATACACTGCAGACATCAACTCTAGCAGGCTCATGTACTGTTGCCCAGTTTGGTTTCTAGTTCCTTATTTTGCCATAACTCTGGTGTTTGCTACAGTTTTGGGCCATCTTCCCAGAGGACTTGGGAGTTCCAGAAAAGGTTGTCTTTGTTCTTTTCTATCTTGCTGTGATTGCTAGACTGAGTACCCTAAACTGTCTGTTGAAACTGTAAAATGACTGCTATCTCTGTCCCTTGGATATGTACACTGTAGTTACTCCATTTCATCCTTGCTCAGAGGGGAAAATATTAGGAGTTCCAAGCCTACCTGGGGGGAACACAAAAACTCCTCAATCACACTCGGTGGGACCCCCGTCAACCTGAAGGGACCTCATACTTGAGGCATACCCCTACAAAAGGATTAATGATTATTACACTGACTGTGGTGACCTAACTTGGGAACAAATTTATTGAACCAACAATAAGTATGTTTCTCACGGTTGCTCATGGCCACCTCACACCAGCCTGAATAATGTATACAGTAACTTAAACAACTGATACTGTGGCTATTTAAAAATGTGCATGTTGGCCCGGGCAGAAAAAGCTATGGTATATGAAGGTCTGAAATAGCCCTCCCTATAACGACAACTGCTCCAGACCTGTTAAAATTTTAAAAAACAGGACTCAGGCTATCCTCCAGCAGTTTGATCCCACCTTAGGCAAAGACTACTGGCTCAGTATGCTGCTTACAGCCCTATCCTACTGGGTTTTGGGACTGATTCCAGATGCATTCAGGTTCAATGTTGCTTAGTCCTTAGTGGTCTGGTTCCAAGCATCTCCAACTCAGATAATGGGGAAAACCACATGCTTCTTGAGATACAAAGACTCCCAAAATATATTAGCTAACTCTGCCTCTGTAACTTAGCCCAGCGCTTCACTCCAGGCAAATGCTGGAACTTTCTTTGTATGCTATGATGGTGTCTGCCTTGTGTTTTCTCACCAGAACATGAGCCTCTGTGGCACTGCTTTCCTGGTCCTGGATCTAAACATCTATCCCAGTGACTGGAACCCTGGGATCTGGTCAGAAACAGGACTTTGTGTTCTTACCCATTCTGGCCAGCATAGCAATGGATGCCTAGCTATGTTCAAAACAGCCCTCAGATTGGGACAGAGCCAATACACAAATGACTAACCAAATACTAAGAGACTTTGAGAGTGTTCAAAATGCTATTGACAACCTCAAAGAACAGACTGATTCTTTAACTATGGTTGTTGTACAAAATAAAGGGCTCTAGACTTTCTGAGAGTCCAGCAAGAGGGAACCTGTTTTTTCCTGGAAGAGAAAGGCAGTTGTTATGTCAGCAAGTCAGGGATAATAAAAAATTTCCATCAGCTCTGGAAGCATGTCAAACAGAAAGCTAAAACAGGATAGGAGTTTCTTCCTCTGGACTTTCTCCCCTCATGGGCAGGAGCCCTGCTTGGGCCAATAATGGCCCTCCTGTCAGTTCTTCTCTTGGATCCATGGGTAGTTCAAACTCTGAACCACTTTATGTCTAAACAATTTGAGGTCATACATCACCAATTTCTTTTTAAAGGCCACTTCCTCCTGTCAGCTTCTTAAAATGGGGGAAGAAGAATTTCTCATATAATAAAAAGGGGGGAAATGTAAGTGCAATTTTAAAATGTAAAAGAAAATGTTTAAAGCTTATATTTCTAACACTATACAAGGATGGGACTGGGAAGTGTAACCTGTTCCCACAATTAGAACATTACAAATGTCAGCTAGCCTTGATATCCCCCATGCCAGCTACAGCTTATAAGATAATGGTAACTCAACCAGATAGTGCATCTTGTTATACTAGCTTGCCTTTAAGTTTCCAGAGACTTATCATGTTAAGCACAGCTCAGCTCAGTCTTAGACAATGACTGAGTCTTCCTGCTTATTACATGATGGTAACCCCAATTAGCTTATGTAGGATAAATCTATCTTGTAGCATATGACAAGATATGTGTAATCAACTATAAAAAGTCCTATAATCAGCCTTTTTTGTATTTCCTGCTAGTCTTTTATACTTCCTGCCTACAAAGTATAAAAATTTCTGTTTTTCCCCAAGACAGGGCTGATGATTTGGAATTGAGATGTCACCAGTCTGCTACTGTAATAATGCTGTATGTGTTCCGAAGTTCCTTGGTGCCATACCTTCTGTCTGGTCTGGTCCTAAATCCTGCAACAACATCATACCACAATAATATATGTGTACCTATGTTTATAGCAGCACCATTTGTAATTGCTAAATTTTGGAAACAACCCAAATGTCCATCAACCAAGGAATGGATAAAAAAAATGCGATATTTTTATACAATGTCATCTACTTAGTTATAAAGAAGGATAAACTGAAGTCTTTTATAGATAAATTAATGCAACTTGTGACCATATTCATAAGTGAAATAAATCAGGCCCACATATATAAACATTGTATTGTCTCCCTAGTGTAAGAAGCTCAAAGAGTAAATAAGATCCAAAATGTACAATAAATATTGTGAAATGGGAAGAAACTGTTCAAAAGGAAAGAGAAACTGGGATGGGGGAAAGGAGAAAAGAAGAAAAGGAAATGGAAAAATACATATATATATATTTATATATGCACAAGACAGTTAAGATAGTTATAGTACTAATTTCTATTAGTTCATTGAAAAGTTTGTGCTTGCATTGTTTGATCAATTTTTCATGGCTATACCTTATAATCTGAGCACCTACTTTGAAGACAACAATACATAATGTATTAACCATTGTCACTCTCCTACTATCTTGTTTTGAAATTTTATCTTTGTTTTTATTGTTTTTACTCCTTAAAATAAAAAAAAATTAAATGCAGAGGAACTAACCTTAGCAAGGAAGTAAAAGACTTCTATATCAAAAGTTATAGTACTCTGAAGAAAGAGATTGAAAAAGATATTAGAAAAATAGAAAGACATCTACTGTTCCTCAGTAGGTAGAATCAATATTGGCAAAAGGACAAAATCACCAAAAATTATATATACATATATATGTATATATATTGCAATAATATATTCATATATATATTGCAATTCCAATCAAAATACCCACAACATTTAACAGAACTACAAGAAAAATCCTAAAATTTATGTCACCAGGAGTGACCCAGAAAAGCCAAAGACATCCAGAAAAAAAGAGCAAAACAGGAAGCATTACAATCCCAGATTTCAAGTATACTATAAAAGTACCATAATTAAAACTGTATGGTACCAGAACATAAAAATGTATGGTACTGACATGTGAACCAATATAATAGAATAAAAGACACAGAAACAATCCAATACACCTTTAGCATCTGATCTCTGAGAAAGGGCTAAAAATAAATGGTAGAGAAAACATATCCTCTTTAACAACTGGTGTTGGGAAAACTGATTATCTGTATGTAAAAGAATGACTCTAGACCCATATCTCTCTAGACCCTGTACTAAAATCAAACCAAATGGTACCAAAGACCTAAATATTAAACCAGAAATAATCTATGGTATGAAATACTTGGTAAAACTCTAAAGACATAGGCATAGGCAAAGATTTACTGAAAAAAACCATGATTGCACTAGACATAATATCAAGAATTGATGATTGGAATTATATCAAATTACAAAAAAAATTGCACAACAAAAGAAACAACCAACAGGTTTAAGAGTCAACCTACAGAATAGGAAAAATTCATGCAAGTTACTCATCAGACAACCAGTATCTACAATATATAAAGAGGATAAAAACTTTTATCTCCCAAAATAAAAAACACAACCAAAAAATGGTCACTTAAAATGAAGAAAATTCTCAGAAGAAATACAAATGGCCAATAACTGCATGAAAAATTGTTCATCATCTTTGCTATTAGAGAAATGAAAATCAAAACAACACCGAGATCCCACTTACTTCCAGAAAGCATGAGTATCATCAAAGACTTAATAAACAACAAATGCTCAAGGATATGGAGAAAAAGAAACACTTATATATTGTTGATGGAAAAGTAAACTCCTACAACCACAATAGAAATCAGTATGAAGATTCCTCAAAAACCAAAAACAGAAATTCAAGTTGATCTAGCTATATATCTTTTGTGAGTAACCTTCTGAAAAAGTCAAAGCCACTTTATTGCAGTGATACATGCAAAATCCATTATCTATAGTAGTTCAATTTATAATAGCTAGATTATAGAAATAGCTTATATGGCCATCAATTGATAAATGGACAAAGAAAATGTGGAACACACACACATACATGTATATAGGATGGGTGCAGTATTACTAAGACATAAAGAATAAATTAGAGTTATTTACAAAAAATAGATTTTTTTGGAAAGCATAAAACTAAGTAAAATGAATCAAAAACAGAAAGTCAAATATTACATGGTTTCTTTTAAATGGTAAGCTTAAAATCAAAAGGAAAGATTGTAGGCAATGGAGAGGTAGACATTTTCAAGATGGGAAAGACGATACCAGGAAGCAGAGACAGGAAGTTAGGAGAGGAAAGGGGATTAAAAATGATCAAGATGCAATTTGTATATGTACCAATTTCTCTGAATGAATGCAATTATTATATATTGCAAATATTTACTAATACAAAAATAAAAACAATTTTAAAAATGAAATAATAGATTGTAGCAGCAATAAACCAGAGAATAGAAAAAACTCTAGAAAAAAGTCAACAAAACTATGACTTAATTTTTGGAAAAAATTGAGAAGCCTTTAGCTAAACTATGAACAAAGAGCGTTGATACAAATAAGTAAAATTTGAAATAAACTTGGAGATATTACAGCAGTTTCCTCAGAAACAAACAGGATCTGAAAGGACTACTATGAAAAAGAATATGCCAACAAACTGGTTATTTTGAGAAAATGAATCAATTTCTAGCAATATAGAACCTGCCAAGATTGAATCAAGAAGAAATAGTCTGAATAGATGAATTATGAAACGATATATTGAAGCATCAATTAAAAATCTAAAATCTATACCAAAATTCCAATATAGTTTTACACAGAAATAAACACAAAATTTATATAATTTATATGGAATTACAATACCCCAAATGGCAAAAGCGATCTGTAAAAGGAAAAACAAACTTGGGGAAATCATACTCTTTGAATTTAAAATATATTATAAAGCTATACAAATCAAAACAGAAGATACAGGTATAAAAACACTCATGTAGATCAATGGAACAGAACAGAGAGAAGAGAAATAAACTTTAGGAAACAGTCTACTAACTTCTGATAATAGAATCAAGACATAGTATGAAAAGGACAGTCTCTAATAAATGCTGAAACAACTGGATATCCACATACAAAAGACCGAAATTAGACTCTTACACCAAATACAAAATTCAATTCAAAGTGGATAAAAGAATTAAATGCAAGGTTGGAAACCATAAAACTCCTAGAGGAAATATAGGGTAAAAGCTCCTTAACATTGTTAATTTAACTTTTTGATATGACAACAGAAGTACAAAAAACAAAAGCAAAAACTTGAACAAAACAAAAAGGGTAGTTTTTCGATTGGGGTAAATTATTTTTAAACAATATATTAGATAAGAGGTTAATACCCAAAATATACAAGGAACTCACATCATTCAATAGAAAAAAATAAGTAAGTAAATAAATAAATAACCTGATGAAAATTGGTAACATGTATTTGTCCACTTTTGCTTTGCTGGGACAAAATACTTAACAAACAAAACTTGAAGGAGAAAGGATTTATTTGGCTCATGGTTTCAGAGATTTCAGCCCACAGTTAGCTATCTCCAAAGCAGAAACATCAAGGAACAAAGGCTTGGTGTAGGAGGCTAGAAAGCAGAGCAGGACAGCAGTGTCACAAAGGAAGAAGCAAGGGGCAAGATACACACCTCAGAGTCAAGCCTCTATAACCTACCCAAACACATGCAGAAGTATGCTTTACTAATTCCCTGGGCAGCTCCTAAGACAATTAAGTTGACCATCCACATTAACCATCATACAAATATCTGAATAAATACTTCTGAGGAGGTATAAAAATGGTGAGAAGGTAAAATAATAGATGATCAATATCACTAATCATCAGGAAAATGCTAATCAAAACCACAGTGAAGGCTGCACTGCTTCCTTGTCATTTCTCCTCGGTAGCTGGCAGGGCCTCTGTCAGTGTGTGGGGGGGTGGGGACCACATTGCTTCCTTGCCACTTCTCCCCAGTGGCTGGTAGGGCCTCCACTGGTGCACAGGGAGTGGTTGGGGAGGTGGGGGCCACATTGCTTCCTTGCTGCTTCTCTCTGGTGGCTGGCAGGCCATCCGTTGGCACAAAGAGGGTAGGGACCTCCTTACTGCTTCTCTTCATCCAGCACGACTGCCACCCTTGGTTTTCTTATTTCTACTGAACTCCTAAATTATCTCTCTTCATGGGCTTCAAGTCTCAGTTCAGATCCTTACTGTGTCCATGGGATCCATCTGTCTCCTCCTCCTCTTCCTCATGTTGCTATATTCCAGGGTCTGGACACCAAAACTGGAGAGGTTCTTTGCTGCTCACTGCTCTGCCATTTTCCAACATGCCCCATGTGCTGGAGGCCCTATCAGCCAGTGAGAAGCAGCAAGGAAGTGTGCAGTTTCCCTGTGTGCCAGCAGAGGCCCCATTGGCCAGGGAGAAGCAGAAAGGAAGTTGTGCAGCCTCCCTGTGTGCCGGTGGAGGTCCTACTGGTTGGCAAGAAGAAGCAAGGAAGCCGTGAAGCCTCCCTGTGTGCCGAAGGAGGCCTTACTGGCTGGGGAGAAGCAACAAGGAAGCCATGCAGCCTCCTTGTGTGTTGGCAGAAGCCCTGCCAGCCGAGCAGAAGCAGTAAGGAAGCCATGCAGCTGCTGTGTGCTGGCACTGGCCCTGCCAGCCAGAGACAAGCAGCAAGGAAGCCATGCAGCCTCCTTGTGTACCAGCAGAGACCCTACCAGCTGGGGAGAAGAAGCAAGGAAGCTATGCAGCCTCCCTGTGTGCTGATGTGGACCCTGCTGGCCAGGGAAAAACAGCAAAGAAGATGCCTCCGCCTCCCACCCCACCACCTGGATGCAACCAGACACAACATAGGCTGAGATGATAATAACTGAAGTAACTGAAGTAGGGAAGCAACTTGACATGTATGTTGTTTGACTGACTTTGCAGGCCTGAGGCTGGTGGTCTGGGTAACTGTTTAGAGGATAACAATACGCAATATAGTAACTGTTATAGATTTTCTTCTGCCCTATTACTGTTCTGTTTTGTTTTGTTTCATCTTACTGTTCTATTTTACTCCCTTAAAAAAACACAATGAAATATCAGGCTGCATCTGTTAGAATGGCTATTGTTGAAAAAGAGAAGAGATAATGTGTTGTCAAGGGTGTAGAGAAAAAGGCCCTGTATGCTATTGGTAGGAATATAGATCTGTATAGCAGCCACTGTGGAAATCAGTACCTTTAGGTGTTTCCTAGGAAAATTAAATATAGAGCTGCCAAATTACACATTATTCTCTTTCTTTGGTATATACCCAAATGAAATGGAATGACTTTACCATATCACAAAGTTTTCTGCAGTCCCATGTATATATATACACACACACACACACAGTAGAATATGGTAGCAATATGAATGAACCTAGAGAATACTAAACTAAATTAAATAATCCAGGCACAGAAATAAAATGGAAAAAGTTTCATGATCTCATTTAGATATGGAATTTAAAGAAAAAAAATGTAAGCATACAGACAGAGTGGAATGGTGATTACCAAGGGTGAGAGGATGAAGGGAAAGGAGAAAATATAGGTCAAAAGGTAGCTATGTAGGATGAATAGATATATAATGTATACCATAGGAACTACAGTTAATAGTACTACATGGTATACCAGAGTATATTTTTGCATTGTAATATTATATACTACAGTGCATTTTAGATAATCGCACCACACAAAAAGCCAAATATGTGGGATGATGGATATGTTAGTTTACTTGATTATAATAATCACATACATTCATATATCAAAACATGGGATTGTAAGTTATGCTGAAAAATATTTTTAAAAATACATTTTACAAAATAAAGTCATAAATACACAAGAAACACTAGAAAACACTCCTGAAAGAAATTACAGACAATGTATATAAAGAAGTGCAAGTTCATCTACAGAGTCAGTGCAATCTCAGTCAAAGCACTAGGAGAGTTTTTGCTTGCTTTTTGGTAGAATTTAGCAAGCTGATTTTTAAATTTATATAGAAACATAAATTGCCTAAAACAGTTATGACTGTTTTCAAAAAGAATAATATTGGAAGACATGGGCTGATTCCAAGACTTGCTATTGAACTACATTAATCAAGACAGTGTTATATTAGTATAAGAATAGTTATGTAGATTACTAGAATAGTGTCTGTAAAAATAAATCCATATAGGTCAATTGATTGTTGGCAAAGGAATCCATGTAATTCAATGGGGGGGAGCCTTTTTTCCCACAAATAATGCTGGAAAACTGGATATCCGTATAGAAAGAAAACAGTTGTAACCCTTATTTTGCACCATATAAAAATTAACATGAAAGGGATCAAAGGCCTAATACATAAAATAAAATTATACAACTTCTATAAGAAAACACAGGAAGAAATTATTGTGATCTTGAGTTAGCTGAAGACTTCTAAATAATTCAAAATCATAAACCATCTAAAAGTGACTATTGAGCAGTTTCTTCCCCTTTCATTTCCACAGTAGCTAATGTACATTTTGACTCCTATTTACTCTTGCAGTTTTTTACACTAAGGAGACAATATGATGTTTACACATGGAGAAAGGAGAAATGAAGGGAAAAGATTTTATATATATATATATATATATACTAGATAACTATACTACTAATCTCTTGTTACTTCATCAAAAATAATGGTTTGTGCTTTCATTGTTTGGTCATTTTTTCATGTCTATATATGTAATCTGAGCAACTACTTTGAAGATAACAATACACAATGTATTAACCTTTGTTGATCTCCTATTATTTTGTTTTGAAATTCTGTATCATTGTTTTTATTCTTTTGTTTTAAAATAAAAAAGTGACTAAATTGGATTTCAACAAAATTAAAAGCTTATGTTTTTCAATGACAATGTTAAGAAAATGCAAAGCTTGCCTGTAGATTGAGATAAAATCTTTACAAATAACATGTCTGACAAAAGACTTGTAAAAAGAATATACAAAGAACTCTTAAAACTAAGCAATAAGAAAACAAGCAACTCATTTGAAAATTGACAAAACACGTTAACAGACATTTCACTGAAGATTTTATGCTGACAGTAAATAAGCACAAGGGAAATTGTTTATCATCATTACTTATTAGTGAATGCAAATTAAAAAACAACATAACGGCAAGAAAAACTATAATAAAAATACTGATATTATTGTTTATAACTATATAGAGTAATTTAAACCCCTATTACATTAGTAGTAAAAATGCAAAATGTTATATCAACTTTGGAAAATTGTCTTTCATTCTCATATTAACAGACTAAAACAAAATTCATATGATCATTTCAATAGATCAGAAATTTATTTTGTCCTCCAGGGAACATTTGTCTTGGAGACATTTGGTTGTCACAGTTGGGGGTGGTGCTACTGGTATCTAAGGAGTAGAGATCAGAAATGCTGTTAAACACCTTACAATGCACAGGACAGCCCCCACCCCGAGAACTATTTTCTATATTCTACTTTTCTCAAACAATAGTATATGATATTTGCATGTTGCTGTAAGGTGCACACATCTAGTTTGCTGTTTCTTGCTACACAATACCACACAATAAATGACCCCATGTGGGGGAATTCCATCTCCCTGGTGATAAATTCCTAAATTGCTTCTAACTGTACTATATACTACACATAAGACTATCATGTAGTCAACAGCCTTGTACATGCTTACTCTGGGCCTCCGTGAGAATTTCTGTAGAATATAATTTTAGAAATGGAACCACACAGTTATAAACATGTTTGATTTTTATAAATAATGCTCAGGTAGTTTCTAAAATGTCTAAATCAGTTAGCATATAGTATGATGTCCAAAAGAGTTATATTAGAACTAAGAATGCTAGCTGTAGAAAGGTCTGCTTGAAAGATTTGCCCTTGATTGGCATCTTGGACTTGGATCTCAAGAGGGTTCCCCATTACCTGCTAAAACTAATTTGCTCTGCCTAGTTTCTCTGTACACACAATGTGGTTGATGGTGAATACCTGCTTTTCTTCTGAGAGTGTAGAATTTTGGCATGTGCTAGGCAGAAAATGCCTATGAGACTATCGCCCCCCCCAAAATACCTTGAATGCAGAGCCTTTAATGAGTTTCCCTGGCAGAAAACATTTTACACACTGTTACAATCCATTACTATGGAAATTAAGGACATTTTGTATGATTCCACTGGACTACTCTTAGAACTTTATGCTTGGTTTCCTCTGGATTTTGCCACATGTATCTATTCCTTTTGTTAATTTTTCTTTGAGTCCTGTCTTAGTTACTTTTCTTATTGCTAAGACAAAATATCTAACAGTCATAAGTTAAAGGAGGAAAGGTTTATTTCAGTTCACAGTGTAGAACTTTCAGTCAATGATTTGTTGGTTGCAAGGCAAGGTGGCATGACAGAGGCGCATCACAGTGGAAAAATAGTTCAGAGCAGAGCAGGCAGGAAGCAGTGAGCAGTGAAGCAGCAGCAGCAACAGCAGCAGCAGAAGCAAAAGCAGCAGCTGCACAACAGAAGCAGCAGCAGCAGCAGCCTGCCTTCTATCTTTCTCTTTACATTCCATTCAGTCTACAAGTCTATTATTAGTACCACCCATACCCACAGTGGGGTTTTTATTATCCATATGTTTAATATCAGTAATACATCCTTAATCAATCCACATTCACACACCCTTAATGCAGCTACCTTCAAAACTCCCTACCTATGACTGCATAAGGCTTAAATGGACATTTAGATACAAGCCATAATAAGTCTTTTCACTATAATATATCATAGCCATAAGTAAACTTAAAGTCTTAGCAGCTTACTGAACATAAGAGTGACCTTAGGGACTCCTTTGTCACACATTCTCATAAACAAAGTAAGAAAATTTCCAAAAAGATTTATTTGTAACTACACACTTTGAATATTACTTCAATATTTATCATGTGCTTATATTACATCTTTGAAAATAGTTTTAAAAAATGGGGAGGAGGGTTGTCAAAGAAAAAATCTAGATGGTGGCCTGTGAATGTGATTCAAACTGTTACAGAACCATGGAGGTCATTCACTGAAACTTCTTCATATTTTACATGAGAAAATTAAAGCCAAAAAAAGGTAACAGACTCATTCAAAAATATCCAGATAGTCATCATAGACACAGGTCTTGAATCCCCACTGTTCTGTTTCCTTTCTCTAAGTCTTCAGCCCCTTTTTTTTATATTAGTCACTTCATTTACCCAAGGGCTGTTCTCTCAATGCCTGTCAGGAGCCTACTTTCTTGTTAATTATGGTTCCTCTTATTTCTGAAATTTCTATGCAGTGTATATGTTGCATTCCTCCCAAAATACTTGGTCTCATGAAAATGGAACCCAACAGGAAAAGCAAAGAGGAGTTAAAGAAAAATCCTACTGGTAACTACCTAGAAGAATAGGGAAAGAGGAGTGAAACAGTAAAGAGAGAGAATCCTAAGTCTAACCACTGCACCTTCCTAAGTCCTTGTAATTTATTAAAGACTAAGTGTCAAAATCAGGACCACAGAAATCTCATTACCTGCTGCAGGACAAAATATCTTAATATAACAGACATGTTATATGTTCCTTCTATTTCTTCCTAATATCTCTCAAAAACCTCCCCAAAGAGGTAAGATGCTTACATGTTCTAGGAAGCAGGGTCCTATCTCGCTCAGGTGGGGATCATCATTGTTGTACTGTTTCTCCAGGTCTCTCACGAAGCCCATCTGAAACCTGTAGATGTCTTCAATGTTCCCAAAGATTACCTTCAGTTGCTCATCACTGAACATATCCCTTCTCTTCCGGCACTGCTTCAGGTACCCCTGCAGACAAAGGAAAAGTCTAGGATGAAGATGACTCTCACTATTAAGGAACTTTACTGCTGCCTAACCATTTGGGAGATTCATTTCAATTCCACAAAGTAGGCAGGAAAGAAACATTTTCACTTGTCCTGTGAGGAAACTGAAGTTTGGAGAAGAAAGTCACTGCACTAGTAAATGTTTAAGAAGGCTGGATCTCCAGCAGAACTCTTCAGAATATAAAGACTCCACAGAGATGGACATAGTGAGATATATTGGTATTCCCAGCACTCTGGGAGGCTGAGACAGAAGGATCACAAGTTGAAGCCCAGCATGGGCAACTTAACAAAACCTTGTCTCAAAATAAAAAACTAGCTGGGCGTGTAGCTCAGTGAAAAAGCCCTGGGTTCAATCCTCAGTAACACACACACACACAATTCCACAGTATAGGCCTTTCCCCACCATTCCTTATGATTATAACTGGGACCTCAAAAATCAAAGCAATGCTTCACAGAAGTAGGTTGGGCACAAACATTTTCATTACAATATATATTAGTTTAGTTGGCTGCATCTATTCACATTTTGGAAGTTCTAACCTTATAAAATAAGTCCCAAAGTCTAAATAATGTTGACAATAATCTGGCAACAGCAGTCAGGACAGAAAAACTTCCAATAAGAAAACATGAATTGACACCCACTTCAGCTATCTAAAGTAGGTGGCCAGAAGAGATCATTTGGATGAGCTCAGCCAGCAAGCCCAAGAATACCTGGGTATGGTATTTCCAAAAGTGTTTGGGACACATTTGTGAATAAAGGGATGAATTAATACTGCTAGACACAGATAACAGGAGAAAAGGGAATTGAAGACATTCTTGATCCGATAAGAAAGCACTGAGGTAATGTAAACAGACTCAGGGCACATTGTAAATCTAGGTAAAAAAAAAATTCCATAACTAGAACTGGGTCTTTCATTTTGAACCTATTGGTGTGAATTTCTCAAACTGGTGATTACTGTCCTCATTAGAAATCATTAATACATAAAATTTTTCTTAGTGAGAATAAATTATGGTTACTTGTTTTCACTTAAAAGTCAGGTGCAAGCTTCTTAATATGCTTCTTAAGTGTTCAAGAATCCTGTAGTAGCTGATTTACCACATTGGGCCCTGTCTGTGACCTCACTTTTTCTTCCCTAACATAGTGGTAAATGAGACTGCTGAGGTGTACACCAGAAATATTGTCATCCCTGGCTTTACCAACCTTGACCAAAATCTCAATTCCCTAGCACTTCTCACTTCTGAATTAGGTCATTAATAAATAGGTGACCTGTCTGTTTTGAAAACTATTTGAGTAATGGCTACTGTCCTCAGGTGACTGACATGTTCAAAGATTCTTGTATTTTTTCATATCTAATTTTTGACTAGAAAGAAGATGCCCTCCAATTCCCATAATAAACTTTTGGCTTTCCTCTTTTTACTGAAGTATCTCCCAAAATTCTGTTTCTCTAAAAAGCCTTCCCTCATGAAAAAAGAGAGACAATAAACTCCTGTTGGCTCCCTCCTTATCTAACATATGAATGCCACAGTTTAATCTGTCCTAGTTGGTGTGTTTCAGTGTGTCTGCCTGTGTCTGTGTCTGTGTCTCTTTCTCACCCTACTCCTTTTGAAAGTACCTTATCTACAGACTAGCAGGGAGAGCAGTGAACATATTATCACAACACTAAGCAGGGAAGCAGAGGCTTTCTCACCCCTGCTCTTACTTTTTCTCCCTAAAATAGGCCCAGGAGAACAACTGGGAGGAAAAACGGAAATAATGTTATACTTTAGGGTAAGCAGTAGTTATTAATGAGTGATTATACTGAGAAACAGAAAAATTCAGTCTAGACAGCTCATTCATTCCCTAAGAAGTCAGCTCAGGAAATATTTAATAGTTTTATCACTTAATCCATTTGAAATATTTTAGGAAGGAAACAAATATCATTGTTGAGAGCCGCTGAAGCTGGAAATTGACCTAGGACATGACCCAGACATTACCCTACCAAAAAGAAACAGCACCCGGGTCGACCAGGTGAAGAAGTTGCTATAGCCCAGAAAAACACAAAGCTGCTAGACAATCCAAGCAATGGGGTGCTAGGCAGAGGGTCTGAAATTGACATCATCCTTCCCAGTATATAAATAAACACGCTGCATTGGTTGAGCAGTACCTTTCCTCCCATCAGGAGAGTAAGGGCTCCACCTGATCCCAGCTTTGTCTTTTCTTTATATTTCTCATCCTCTCACAGTCCTATACCCCAAGAACCTCAGGAGCCAAATGGGTCACGGCATATCATAAATTCCTCAAATGCAGCAAGGATACTACAGTTCAACATCAGTATGGAATATAACAAAAATTTAAAAGGAGAACATGGTCTCTGGGAAAAAGAATAAAGTGACAAGTCAGTAGAGGTCCTAACTTCCTAAATAAACCATTCATTCCATTACCAAGAACATTATTTTCATTCTATGAAATTATACATGTTGTGTATAAGCTACACATTAGGAAGACTGTGACTGCCCAAAGGACGGTGAGACCCTAGAGCAATGATGGTGAACCTTTTAGAGACTGAGTGCCCAAATTGCAATGCAAAACTCACTTATTTATCACAAAGTACCAAAACTGCAATTAAACCTGAATATTCGATGCTTGGCTGCTGGGGTGACATAGCTTATGTGTGGACAGAGAGGGCTCTACATGTCCACTGCAGTACATGTGCCATAGGTTCACCACCACTTCCCTAGAATGTTTTATCAATAATTGTTCTTTAAAGCTAATATTAGATTATAAATATTTTCTGCTACATTTAACTTGATGGAATATTACATAGCTATTAAAATGATTAGGAAACATGTATAAAAAACATGGAAGGGTATTTATGTTAGAATATTAAAAATTAGAACATAAATGATATATTACTATGATTACAACTCTTAAAATACATACACATATTTACTTAAAACCAGATTTGAAGGAATTATAATAATGGAAAAGCACAAACAATTGTATTTGGTGGATGCTGATTGATTTTGTTCCTATTTTTAAACTTACTCTAAACCTGCTTTTAATTGTATTAATGGATAAAAATGAGAAAAACTCTTTGTCAGAGTATACAAAGAAAAGAAAATAAAGCCGCTAGAAGGCTTCCTTCAGTATAGCATTATCAGTAAAGAGGAAGAATCCAATGTTTTTTCAAAATCTCCAGTCCTACTGCTTAGGACATATAACTTGATGAAAGCATTGCAAATAATTTATAGCAACTAGTCTTATTAAGGAAATAAGAGATGGGACATAAGAAAGAATATCAAAGTAATCGGAGAACCCAAAATTTCAACCTTAACCCCTATACCATACAAATGTCTAAGGTTCTGGGAGAAGACCTAGAGGGATGAACAGTTTACTGGAGTCCTGCTTTTATTTTTTAATCCCCTTCCCCTTTTTGTATGGACCAACAATTATCTACTTTTCCATAGCAGAGATCAACACAAGTTTGACTTAGGAGCCACTTATATCTTCTTATTCACTTACTTTTGAAAGTATGTAAGTTTAAGATGAGTTAGCCATAAAATGTGACTACCCAAAAACCTAATGTCATTTTAAATTAGGAAAAAAAGTAGATTAAGGTACAGAAGAAAATTCAAATGGCTAATAAGTTTGAAACCTCAGGCTTAAACATATCAAATAAAAATGACTTGTAGCTACAGAATGATGAAGAATTTCTTAATGGTTAAGAATATGAGACACTAATACAAGTGACTGAGGAAAGGTAGGTCATTTTCTCTGGAGGCATTTGAGGATAGTATTTATTCCATAGGTATGGGTTAACTGAGCTTATCTTCCCTAAAAGAAACAAGAAAGTCAGCATTATAAGACATATTTAGTTCTGCTTGCCCCATGTCTCCCTTTCCCTGATTGTAAAATGAGTTACAAGGTTACAAGAAGCAATATCACCAATCATTAGTCGCAGTCATCTGGAACTAAACTGAGTTTACTTTATACTGAGTTAAACTGAGTAGTACTTTATCCTACTATCCAGATTTAGAAAGAATATGGTCTTCTGAAGAGAATTCATTTAAAAAGGTATTTCTTATTGACCTCAGTGAAAGAATTCGGTTAAAAGTCAGTAGATTTCCCACTTCCTCATTTGTAAAATGAGAGTGTTATGCTTTTAAACATTTGTAAAGTACTTCTACTCCTAGGATTAAAAAGAAATGATATTTTCTAATAGATAGTATGACTTTTTTCTATACTGAATATAGTGTCTCCCATTTTCCTCTCAATAAATGTAAGAGTGAAACATATTTAGAGCTCTCAGTTAACTTACAGGAAAAATAGATTGTATGTGGTGTCATATTAACACATTCATACTTGACTAGAACATGCCTCCATGGGTACAAGGAAAAAGAGACAGAAAATGCAGAAGAAACTCGTGTCACTTCTACAACTCTCTAGTTCAGCATATTTATATCTTACAGAATCAGAGAATCAGTAGGATCCAGAAATCACTTAAAAAACTACTTTAATCCACTCATTTTAGAGATGGGTAGAAGGTCAGGGTAGAAGAGATTTTGCTAAGGTTTCCTGGCCAGAGAATGACCCAGAAGGAACCCAAACTCTGGATTTCCAATTCTTAATTTGGTATTCTTTCTAGTAAATATTTTTTTTCTGCACAGATTTTGGCTTAACACATTCCTGCTGGCCTCAACCACTGGTGGTACAAATGGATCTAATTTCTTTCTTTCTTTCTTTCTTTCTTTCTTTCTTTCTTTCTTTCCTTCCTTCCTTCCTTCCTTCCTTCCTTCCTTCCTTCCTTCCTTCCTTCTTTCTTTCTTTCTTTCTTTCTTTCTTTCTTTCTTTCTTTCTTTCTTTCTTTCTTTTTGCGGTACTGGGGATCGAACTCACAACCTCGTGCCTGTCCAGCAGGCATTTAAGCCACTGAGCCAAACTCCCAGCCCTGTTTTTTTGTTTTTTGTTTTTTGAGGCAGGGTCGTACTATGTAGCTCAGGCTGGCCTTGTGCTCGCATTGTAGCCCAAGCGGGCCTGGAACTGACAACGCTCCTCCTACCTCAGCCTCCAGAGTGCTGGGATTAAAGGCATGTGCCAGCACGCCCAGCTTTAGATCTAATCACTTCAATTAGTCTTTTTCATAATAAAATTAATTTAAAGTCTATAAATGGGTTGAATCTAGTTAGTTGCTGAGTTTGAGTAATTACTGTCCAAATATAAATTAATAGTATTCATACCAATTAAAATTATTATAATAATCAACAAATTTATTTCAATAAATTAAAAGAAATTTATTTATATTGGTGAATAGTTTACCAATAATTAATTCTCTAAACTTCAACATGGAAATCTTACAAGTATCCCAACTGCTGTACCATAAGTTAACTGTATTATAATTTTTATACATTTTTTATACATGTTTTCTTTAAGGAACTGAAATATGATGATATTTGGCTTGCTAAATCAATGCTTTGCTTTGCATTATTGTAGGCAAAGACCCCCTGAAAAGTGGTACAAGCTGTTCAATGGGACAGTCATGCATGTACCTCTAATGGTTTAAGTGAGTGGGAATAATCCAATTCAAATCAGAGCTGCTGGACACTGAGACATACTAATTATAGCCCAATCATGAACATGTTAAAGATGATACAACCCAAGGCTAAAAACTGTCCCTGGCCCAACTAGATACAGCTTTCTTTAACCACCTTTGATATCTGTGGTTGCAAAATAGGACAAATAAATAGTATCTAACAATCTTCAGTGAAAAGCTCTGTTCATGTTAGTTGGATTGAGCAACCCTCAAAGCAAGGTTGTTATTTATATCCTGATGTCCCTGTTAGCTTAAACCACCCTCTTCCAGCAGCTTAACTTCTAGGTTTAAAGTCAGCTAACTTCTTCATTCCATCCCTCATTCCATTCCTCAATTCAAGCTCTGCACCCTATCCCAGGCTTAAAGGCTGCTGCCCTGCCTCTCAAGGGTGGACTGAAGTTTCTACTTTAGATCTCCAACATGCTGCTGTACATGTTTGGCTAATAAATCTTTCTGCCTCCATCTGTTGTTTCCAGGATTTAATAAACCTAACATTTGGTGCTGAAACCCAGGAGGCCTTTGTGAAGGGACCAATTAATAAGGTCACCTTTACTGCTGTTGTCCTTCCACACAACACCAACCATCGTCTCTGATCCAGGAAGTCATTTCCTTGGAGGTGGATGAATCTCTAGGTCTCCTCCACAGGAACTTGCCATTTTCTTCTGTCTGTCCAATAATCCAAGCACTACGTTTTAGTCTTTTCTGGCTTGTGGAACTGTCTTCTTGTTCTGGCCTCTCAGGAGGCATGGGATGCGGGTCTTCTGCTGCTAGCCACCTTTGCTAAGAACATACTCAGAGATAGGGGATGCATGTCTCTGTTATTTTCTCTTCCTTTTACCTAAGAGACCCATTCACTTCACTATGGACAATTTGAATTTGGCCTTCTAGCCAGCCAAAGACTCGCGTTTGTTCTGTCTACTTAAAAACCTGAAAACCCTCTATCTGGGAGAGAAATACATCAAACTGAAAAAAATTCTTTTTCTTCTGTAACATAGTTTAATAGATAATAAGTAACCTAAACACAGTACCTTCAACTTCCAAATTCTTCAAGACTTAAACAGATATAACCACTGCAATGTCAAGTGGCCCAAAATTCCTTATGTGTAGGCTTTTTTCTAACTTACTCAACTTTCTGTCAATCCTGTATTACTTTCAAAATTTTTCTTCATGATCAACCTAGACTTGACTCTAGTTCTGTCCTTGAACCTGAATTCAATCTGCTGACCACGCATCCCCACTCCCACAAGCCCCCCCAACACCTGCCCCCTTCTTCACCTCCACCATCAGAGAACTCCTCCCATTAACTATCCCCTCTCACCACCCTCTTTTTCTTACCCTACAATCAGCTCTTACGCTCATCAACACCCTCCTAAACTGGAATCTCAGCTGACCTCCTCCTCCAGGAGGCGGCAGGTGCAGAGGGCATTATCCACACATTCATTTCCCTTTTCCCTTTTTGACTTTTTCCAAGTTAAAAAATGCCTGGAGTTTGGTCACCCTGAGGCCCCAATTCAGCCTCCAGTCTCTCCCCAACCAGATAACTCCCTTTCAGTTTCTCTCCTCTTCCATATGCAAATGCCCTATCTTCCAACTTTAAATAATGTAACTCTATACTGTTAAAATAACAAAGATATTACAAGAGATCTCTATTATGATTCACCTAAAAAATACTATGGCAACCCATAGGGAGATAATTGTGTTAGGTATCTCATCTGTTTGTCTGCCTGTTAATCTGTGTTTATAATGATCAGCCTTGGACATGGGAAACTCCTGGACAAGACTCCCTCTATGGCTGTAAAAGCAGTTAGCTGAATCACTTTACTTCAGTTTCATGATAGGTGGCTTCTCTGGTTATTCGCAGGATCCCAAATCCCCAAGATTAGGGGAAAATATTGTTTGTTAATAAACAACTTAAAGAGATCTGTATGAAATCTGAGTGGACCTGGGGTGACCCTTCCCCCACCCATGGCAGCAATAACAGAGACTAAACTCCAAGCCCATACCAAGTAAATACAGGAAAAACTGAAGAAGAAAAAAAAAAAAAAAAAAAAAAAAAAAAAAAAAAAAAAAAAAAAAAAAAAAAAAAAAAAAAAAAAAAAAAAAAAAAAAAAAAAAAAAAAACAAACAGTGTCAAGGGAAAACACTGCCACTAAGTTAGAATTTTTTAATAGGGTGGTCTAAATCACCAAACTGAGTTCATGCTATAGTCTAAACCCAAATTGGTATAATAGTAAATAAGTCAAACTACAAGGTGAAATATCATGGAAAAAGTGGCTCTGGGGTTACACATAGCCTATGCTGAGTCCTAGCAAATAAGCTAAGACTGACTACTGTTTCAGGATGCCAAAATGACAAACAGCCTTTCTGATCGCCCATAAAAAGGTAATAAGGGTGCACTAAAATGAATCTTAAATGATTGGTAAAGTCTTAACTGATTAGTAAATTTACTTTAAATTCTGTGGTTTAAGTTAATATATTCGTCTGATCAGTGTATCTAAAACGTTACTTATAAACAGTTTTAGGATGACTCAAACTACAATTACAGGGTCAACTTAAATTCTTTTGCTAGTTTCTACAGGTAATAAGATAACTTGTCAGTCAAGGTCATGTGAAATCTTAAAGGCTTATCAGTCCTTGCTAAAAGGTAACATCTTTGTTCTTCTTTTTACTTTCTCTGGTACTAAGATCATTTACTGTTCAAACCTGCTTAAAATCTGTTTTTGACTAGCTCTAATAAAAATATAACTTTTATAAGTTAACTCTGAGATAAAAATGTACCAAAATATTTTAACATACAAGTAGGCTTATTACAGATAGAGAAGGAATTATGAAAAACATGATAACTATAAAGCTATGTCTTGGAATGAGAATATTTTATGTAGTAAGGTTTTACCCTATCAAGATGGAAAAAGGAAAGGTAGTGACCAAACTTAGAGGTCCAAGTATGTCAAAAGGTCTAGGGAGGTTGAGACATTTGAAAGGAAATGTTTGGTTATTTTGCTTTAACTCTTGCTTGTTTGGTTAGGCCTAACATCTTTTCCTTTAAACCTCTTTGTTGATGAAGTGTGGTTGAAGGGCCTATGACACTAACTCCAAATCATCAATTACTTCCCTTCTAGTATAGGACCAGATAAAACCAACAACTGGAACAGCATCTTGGCAATGAGGGACAATAACGAATCATGATTAACCAAGACTGCCTTCAGGACCAAAGGAGATATTAAAAAATAAAACATGAAAACTGTCAAAATCAAAATGGAGTGACTTGTGTCAACCTTACCAAAATATAAATGGAGCTGAGAGGTTAGAAGGAAGGGTTCTTATGCATAATTGCTTGATTGTAACTATATCACAAAAGATATTTGGCTCTGGTTTTCAACCTTTTTGGTAAAAATGGCTACTAATGATTATACTTAATTTTATTTGGTTCATGTCTATACACTATGTTCTCCAGTTTATTTCTTCCAGAATCCAACAGTTATCAATGATGGGCCTCACATCAATCCTTAAGCCCACTACAAAAACCTATTTAGATTTCATTACCCAGTTTAGGTCTCAAGTTTAAGTTCAAAGTCACCCTATTTCTGATGATCAGCAAACTAAAAAATGGCCCCTAGCAGTGTCCTCACTCAGCTCAAAGCAGTTACAGATATGACCACTTTGTCCCTTGTCAATGATTTGACTTTGCTGATTCATCAGAAAAAAATATGGTGATAAAAAGGTTAAAATCCTCAGGACCCAAACATCTTTGATAACTGACTTTTGCCTAGTACCCACTGGACTGCCACAAAACACTACCCTAGTGGGGACTAAAAATAGCACAAGATAAAAGTAAATACAGAAACTATCCTTTCCTCCCCTGAGCTAAAGAGATTAACAGATTGTTCCCAGGCCTCTGGGAATAGTGCTGCTTGTATTGGGTATGCTATGTCCCCCCAAGTCCTCATACTTTTGATGGGGCTGAGTCTAGTGCTTGTGTTCAGTTTGTTGTCTAGCGCTGCGATTGGCAATGTGAGTGCTGCACACGCCCAGGGGTGGAGCTGAGATACAGTGTAAGGGAAGGCGGGTCTTCCTCTGTGCTTCCAACCTGTCTCGCCAGCCTTGCCGCTTGCAGCCACCATGAACAGCAGCCCCGCCACACCATGCTGACTTGGAGCCAACTAACTGTGGACTGAAACTCCTGAGAAACTGTAAGAATGAACCTTTCCTTCTCTAATTTTGGGCGTTAGATATTTTGTCTCAGGCAACGAGCAAAAAGTAACTAAGACACTGTTCAAAATCCAAAGCCAGTTCTGACACATCCTTTCCCAGTCTGCTAGGACCTGCTGCTAACAACTAGTTAGGCCCTACTTCTTAAGCTTCTGTGACCTCCATCAACAAAACAGAACCCAGGGTTTTTCTATAGGTAGTAGGTAAACAAATCTCTTTTTTTTTGATACAAGAATATATTTGTTTTAACAGAAATATGTGGAACCCTCCTTTGTTTCAATCATGGGCTTTGATAGTACCACTCTGTAGCAAGCCTCTGCCTTACACCTTAAAAACAATTTTCGTATGTTCCTTTCAAGCACTTCCAACCTATCCCATCCCATTAATGGGACAAGATATACTTTCAAAATTACATTATAGGGCTGCCAGACACTTCTCATTTTAGAGTTCTTGATATCTGTTATGGTTTGTGTCTAGATGTCCTCCCAAAGCCTCATGTAGTCATGGGGGCAGGCTTCTACAGTTTGTGATTTTTCATGGTCCAATGCTGGGATTATGGGTATGAGTGCTACACCCGCCCTGGGATGGGTAGCCTGCATGCAATATAAGGAACAGAAAAATTCTAAAAAGTTTCAGGCTCATTCTATTCCAACATCATAAGTCTGTACCTCTCATTCCTATACTAATTCATCAAACTCATGTTACAAACCCAAAAGATATGTGTGCTACCCCCCACACCCCATCTCTTCAGCCCAAACTGATGTAACTCTTTGTTCTTGGCAACACTCCCCCACCCCATACATCAGCCTTCAGAGATTAGCTCCCACTGCTCTTCTTAATTCACCGATTTCTACAAAACTCTGCTAAAACTTCACTCCCAAAACCCCACTCCCTCATCAATTCTGCCAAGAGATTGGGTCTACCTCAAAATCCCCCAACCCCAAACTCTTACAGCAAAAATGACAAGGATCCTATAGTTATCCTTATTGTACAGAAATGAAGTCAGTAAATGTCAGGATCCTGAGGTTTCTGCTGGAAACAACGAATCCAGTGACAATTGAACTTGAGACCATGTATGTTATGCTATGGCAGAAAATCTGTCTACATGTTGCTTATGTCTTGAGACTTTGCAGGAGACTGAGATGGTAGACTAATTAAACTAGTAGAGGAAATTTCAAGGCAGCCCAGTGTTCATGTTTTGTTGTGGCATGGGTACTGTTGGATGCATTTAGCCAGTGCTATAATGAAAATCAAAAGCAAACAGCATAGATGAGTTATTTTAAAAGTTTTGAGTTTCAGTAGAAATGAAGGTGCTGTAAAATTGGAACAGAGAAGAACATAGTTGCTGAAAAGATTAGCATTAAAAAGAAGCCTAGTGTTTTGCATCAGGACAATAGGAAAAATGGCTTGAGGGCATGTCAGGAAAGAGGAAGACCCTGCCCTTTGGCCTTCAAAAGTGAAAGACTGCTTAGGAGAAGAGACCCCCAGAGCACTCTAATGGAGAATCAGTGCGTGGGAAATTGATTCCCCAGGATTCAATTCACCATGCTCAGGCATTCAGGCAATTAGAGACCTCTGTAAACATCAGCAAGATGTAAAGAGCCCTTGCTACTACTGTTGGTAGCATATCTCAGCATCATCCATGTAATACTGGTTTTACACACATGCAGAATGCAAGAGTTATGGGGTTATGGAGGCTTCCACACAGATTTTAGAAGGCCTGAGAGGCCAGGCAGTGTGCCCCTGAGAGGATACTGGGTGAAGCTGCTAAAGTGAAGAAGAAAGGGCAATGGAGACCCCAAGAAGTTGGAGAAACCAGAAATGTAGAATGTCTGTGGGATGCTACAAGGAGTAAGAAAACCAAGCCCAAGAGAGAAGCCATGAAGGTTACAACTACTGAAAATGCCTTCTGGGTAGGGCTGCCCAAGCCCTTTGGAGTTCATATCTTGCTACAGCTTGCCCCGGGTGCTGTATATGAAACTATGGAAGGTAATGTTTACCCTGCTGATTTTTGGTTTTTGGTCTAATTTCTTTCTATTCTCCTATTTTTCCCTTTTGAAATGGAAATGTTTACCTTGTGCCATTATATGTTGGCAATGTTTAACTTTCTGTTTCATTTTTACAGAGGCTCACAGTTAAGTGTTTTCTTTAGACTCAGAGGAGACTTTGGGCTTGGACTTTTCAGCAATGTTGGAACTGTCGAGAATTTGACAACTCTTAGAGATGGACTAAATGCATTTTGCATAAGGACGTGCACAATCTTTTGGGAGCCAGGGGCGGAATTTCATGGTTTATATTTAGATGTCCCCCTAAAGCCTCATGCACTAATAGGTAAGACCATTGGAAGGTGATTGGCTTATAAGGGTTTTACACCTGAATTGCTATTGGGAGAGGAGCCTGGTTAGAAGAAGAGGGTTACGGTAACTGCGATTCAGAAGGTTACATCTCCCTTCCTGGCTCTTCCCTTGACTGTCTCTGCTTTCTGAAGGCTATGATGTGAGCACCTATTCCTCTGTTATACTCCTCTCCCATGCTTTCCCTCCTAGGCAAACCACCTAACTGTGAATTGAAACCTCTCTGAACTGTGAATCAAAATATACCTTTTTCTCCTTTTAACTTGTGGGTGTCCAGTATTGTGTTTCAATGACCAAGGAAAGTGACTATGACACAGGTCATAGCTCTACTCCTTCTGGAAAGATGGATATTTCCATTGTAATGTCCCTGTAGGAAGAAATCAACAGGTTTGGGTGTTGGGTACAGATGATTTTGCTAAGAAGACTAAAGGACTCCCACTGGATTAGTGTCTGGGAACTACAGGAAAATAATTTTACTTCCTAGAAAATACAAATAACAATGAAATCTGTTGCCCTCTTTGAAGAGCAAATGTCATATAAAGTGAATGTACTTTGTCAAAGTGGTACACACATGTCAGCAATTATATTTAACTCTGATTTTAAGCAGTACTTACTGAGCATCTACTATGTGTCAGGTACTGTGCTAGGAGTGATAAATCAGTAAATCACAAGATGAAAACTCCTATCCCTTATAAAATTTATATTCTAGTAGGAGAGACAGACAACCAACAAAATATATAAGTAAAATATGTCAGATAGTCATGAGTGTAATGGGGAATAATCACATTGCCTTAAGTGTAAAGGAAGACAGAGGGAGAGGCAATGTAAGATTACACCTTGAAATAGAATGTTTAAGAAAGTCTCAAAGAGTAGGTAATATTTGAGTACCAGACTTCAAGGATATGAGTAAAGGAGCCATATAGATATCAGAAGCAGTGCTCTAGGCAGAGAAAAAAAAATACTGCAAAAAATCTTAAGGGTAAGCATGTCAGGCATGTTGAAGGAAGACCAAGGAGGTTGGTGTACTGGGACAATAGGCATAGGGAAAAGGAGCAGGATATTAAGTCAAAGGCATAAGGAGGGGTTCACTATGCATCACTTTGTAAGTAATGAGAATTTTAGCTTTTATTTGGAGGAGAAATGGTGAGCCACTGAAAGGTTTTTCACAAAGTAGTAAAATGATCTGACTTAAGGGAGAGGGGAAACAGAGCACTTTCATCACTGCATAAAGTTCTAATGAGCAGCACTGCTCTAGAGAAGCAAGAATTTTAAAAAACATTAGACCTTACTACTGACATCAAAAGTGGGCCCCCCAGGCTACAAGACAGAAACTATGACACCACCCATTCTCTGAAAGGAAGGAGATGAAAAGATTCAAAGAGATTTCTGTGGGTGGAGTGGAAGGCCATCATTGTGTGTGGAAGTATTTGTTTGTGTCTGTCTAATCCTTTACTCCATTTTCCATTGTTTTCCTCTGTTTAGTAAAATGCCCTTTAAAAATGTCAATTTAAGTCTACTGCACTTAAGAAAATATGAGGAAAAAGGCTCTCCTCATCTCTAGATGGGGTTAGGAAATGCGGAGAAACAGTTCCTGGGGAGCAAAGTAATATATTAAAAGATCAGAGTCTTGTTCATCTAGCTTTAATGTGTAGATTCCATTCCCAAAGAATTTCTTTGCTTAAACCAGCAAGTGTTTTCCAAGTGAGGGAAAAGGACCAGAAGCAACAACATTACCAAAGATGCTCTTTCCCCCAAACCTGGTAATTTACAACTTGTGTTGCAATGATGAGGGTTCTGGGATCTATATGCTCAACAAGCTCCCAAAAGGACTCTGGTACCCATTCAAGTCTGTGAATTACTGGCTTGTGGGAATCTGTGCTTTGCTTTAATGAATAAAATTAGACCCTGACAATGAGCACCTAGATCAGAAATGAGACGCCTTCACTCAGAAGCCTTTGCAAACAGAATGCCAGACCTTGCTCTAATGTGGCTTGCTGGCCCCAAGCATGGGTCTAATTCTCCCTGGGTCTCTAGCAACCTATCTGTGAAATGGAAGATGTGAGTTGTGATTAATTCATTTCTGAGAGGCTTCTTGACTAAGAGAAAAAGAGTAGAGATTTAGGAGAGAGAAAGGGGAAAAGTGCAGAGAGAATGAATGGGGACAAGAAAAGGGAGAAGAAAAGGGAGGAAAGAAGGAAGGAGAGAAATAAAAGGATAGTAAATGAATATTAATGAATAAGAAAGTTATAGAAAAAGCAGAGAAATGGAGAAATTGAGAGCTCCAAAGAAGTGGTTTCACTCCACTGAACAGAATCTAGGTGGCAGTCCAGATGCCCTTTTCAACATCTTGGGACTCTCAAAGGCAGGGCCATCACAGCTATTGGTTTTTCATAGAAGTGCCCTCTATCCCATCCTGTATGCCCCCACATGCACCATAATGTCTACCTCACAAATGTCCTTGAGGTGCTTGATGTAGTGACGCTCAGTGCTCATGATCTCATTGATGACATTGGCCCGCATCTGGTCCCGGTTCTGGAGTGGTCGGCCCAGGCACAGGCAGTCTGAGTTGGGGTCCAGATGCCCATTCTGCACATCACTGGGCCCTTCCTCCACCCCATCCTCCTGGTTCACCCAGAGCTGTAGAAATAGGCAGAAAAAAGAATAATGGGTTAACGTCCTTCTTGAGGAGTTTACAGTCAAATAATAAAAGAATAAAATAAAATATTTGGGTACCCTAAGAATCTTCAATCAGAAGCCCTTGCAAATAGAATGCCAGACCTCGCTCTATTGTGGCTTGCTAGACTTTATGGGTCTAATCCTCTCTATGTCCTTGATGACCTGTCTGTAAAATGGAAGATATGAGGCATACCTAATTCATTTCTGAGAGGCTTCCTAGCTAAGAACGTCTCCAAAGAGAAAAAAGTGGTTGCAAGCAAAACACGTTCATAGTGAGCCATATTTAGGAAGCACAGCTGGATCAAGAAAAGAAAAATTTAAACTAAATATCTAAGTATGACAGCTACATTATTGTCAAAACACCGCATTTTAGTACCTACAATTTGAATACCAAAGTTGAATGGATGTCTCAAAAGAAAGGCTTTTAGTGTTGATTTCCACCACAGAATGTATAAATAATAATCAAAATTTTAATGCAAAATTCCTTGGACATGCAAATATCTCTACATCCTCAAAATTTGGATGAGGATATCATAATAATATTCTACCACATAATAACAATTGCTATTGATTAAGCATTTACGATACATCAGCCATTGTGCTAAGAGCTTTAAAGAAACTTCATTCAGTCCTGCTAGGTAACTGACATTGTTAACACCATTTCATAGAAGAGAAAGCTAGGGCTAAAAGGAATATGCCCCAAGTCACATAGGAAGCAGAGAAGCTTGGGATAGGACCCACACAGTCCTAATGCTACAGCCTATGCCTTTAAACACTATGCTACTACATGTGTGCCTCTGGCTGTAAGGGAGGCAAGAAGAGAAAAGGAAAACCTTTGGGCCAAATGGGCTGACAATTATTAGAGTAAAAAAAAAATGGATACAGTTGGTAAAAACTGAAACTGACCGTTCAAAATCATGAAGTTGAAGGGAAGTCAAACAAACAAACAAACAAACAAAAAAACCTCCTTTGGGTAAGACGTCTTTGGATCTTGGATGACTTAGCTTGCAAGATAGCCTATTTAGGCCCAGTCCTAGAAAAGACAAAACTATGGGCACAGAAAGAAAAAGAAGAGTGCCTACCACAGTGGCATAATCTGTAGGAGGCAATTTGCAAGGACCTTGCAGGTTGTCTCAACAGGTTTAATCAACTCTCCGTATTTCTTCTCCTTCCTTTCTATTTTTTTTCCACATCCCTGACTTAAGAAGGTAAGATCAAGTAACTTAGATTCATCCCCATTTCTGCCCTTAGAAAAGTGCATAGGTAGATGATTTCAGAGACTTTAAGATGGAGCTGAATGATAGTTACAAAAATAGTTAAAATGATAAAGAAAAAAAAGAACAGTTGTTACTTCCCAACTCTGCATGTTCTTCTTTTCATATTCTTTGCACATTCTTTTCTGAGGAATGGGTATCATCCAGTATGCCTAGAAACGTTACCTACATATTTATTTGGTATAGGACACAGCAAGAAGGGATCACTCTGCTTTAACAGATTTTGTATATACAGCCAAATGTGCAAAATTTATCTCCACCAAGAATCTATCATCCTTCGCAAATTCTCTATTGCAATCTCTTTCAAAAGGTCAGGTTTGGGTCTTTGATATGCTAATAGCTGCCCTTTAATGCAGCTGAAAGCCAATATGAGGGATGATTATTCAAAGGAATGGACCTGTCTAAAAAGTGATTCTAAGGCATTGAAGCAAATATGTCATATACATGATGTTGCTATTTATAATAATGGAAACCTCACCTTCTACTAATCTATTAGCTTTTTCCTGCTTCTCACAAACCAAGTTAAACCCTTGTAGGACAAGGGTAACAGCGGCTTTTAAGATGTAAGAACCATTTATTTAATTCTAAGGAGAAGTCAAGTCAAAATGTTGGGTTTGGGGTGGTTGGAATAACATGAATATCTGGAGCACTTCCAGTGGGAAGGAGTACATGATATGAGGGCAGGAAGAGAATGAGACTTAGATCCACACCATACTCCATGGAAATGTAGTTGCAAATAAGAGTGAGAGGGGAGAAAAGGAACTGCATCCCAAGAAGCAGTTCCCTTACACACAATCTGGTGGGGGAAGTCCCTTCTAGCTAGAACTAAGGTCTGGGTGGTAGGCCCTCCATCAAGGGCTTCTGAAAACACATCTTTACTCCATTGCAATAACCCTAGATGTCCATTCCTTAAGTTACGATGCCACTTTCATACAAAATAACTGCTGTAAGGATCATCTGTTCATTAAATCTGCATCAAGTGCCTAACATATGTCAGATACTGGGGATACAGCAGCAAAGAAAATAGAAATCACTGATCTTCATGGATCTGGCATTGCTGAGACAATATTCCATAGCCTAGAAAATGGTGCCATGCAGGGCCCAAATTATTGTGCTCCTGATCTCAGGGTTATAGAAAAGATCCCTTAAGCCTGATGATACAACCATCCAATCCCTAAACTCCCTGCTCTTAAAAACTTTCTGTTCTGTGCAGATGAAGATCCTGTTTTGCTTGCATATCGGAGTACAATGACACAGGTCAGTCTAGCAGGTTATCCTCATTTGGTGGCATCCTATAATGGCATATCAACCCTGCCCAACAACCACTGCAGGCTAAGATGTACTTTTCACCAGTGCTGTTGATTGATATTGCAATTAGCACATAGTTTCCTGGTGACAAATAAGATAAACAATGTCCAGAATCTGCCTGTTTGCAAGGCTCTCCTAGAAGCCCTCTTGTACCAGCCTTCATTGAACTCCGAAGGAAGGTGGATTAAAGGGATCAACTTAACAAATATCTACCCTGGATCTATTCTGGGCCTAACTGCTAACTACATGCTAACTGTGACAGAAACGTGGGTGAGCAAGACATTTCACTCCCCTCTCCTTTCTTTCAAAACCAAGGAATGCTTTCTAAATGAGAGATAATCCCTGGTCCTTATCTCTCCCTTTTACATTCCTCTGTCACTTCCCTCATCTCTTTATATCAAGACAAGTCCCTGGGCAACCTCCCAGCTTCAATTTCTCCCACATGCCACCAACAAACTAATTTCCTTGAGTGTCACTTTGATGGGCTACTCTTATACCACAGAATCCTCAATAACTTCCCATCGATTATAAAGCAAGTCCAAGTTTCCACCTTTACCTCCAACTATTCCCTTCAAGAATATTGGGTTCCTCACAGATTAATCTTTCTGTCCAAAAATATCCTCACTTATATCATTTAATCCAATGCTGGGACATAGAAATTATATAGTCCAGAGTTTTCAACTACTTCAGCAATAACAAAGCAATTTCTCAAATTCCTGATTAAGAAACTGATACCCACAAAGACTACAAGGAGTCAGTAACTGCCCATATCTTTGATGTGTCTATTTGTGTCATCTACTATCTCTACTATCTTTGTAACAAAGACACATTTGCCTTTTAGCAAGTCAAAATAGAAAAAAGACATATTATTAAAATCAAAGATGAGAGAGGAAATATCACTACCATTATTATAGAAATAATGACTAAAAGGGAATACTATGAACAATTGTATGCTAAGAAATTAAGATAAAATGATGAAAGTGGTCAAAGTCTTAGAAAGACACAAACTACAGAAACCAATTCCAGAAGAAACAGAAAATCTAACAAGCAGGGCAATAACAAGTCAAGACATTAAATCAATCATCAAAAGCCCCACACACAAAGGGAAAAAAATAGGGTCAGATGGCTTCACTGGTGAATTTATCAAACATTTAAGAAAGAATTAACATAACCTTTCACAACCTCCCCCAAGAAATGAGAAACTCAGAACTCCTCATTCAAAATACTAGCAACTCAATCTAGCAACATGTAAAAATTATCCACCTTACCAGAAGGGATTGATCACAGAAAAGCAAGGTTGGTAAAATTATAAAAATCAATGTAACACATCCTAATAATGAAATAAAAGTTACAGATGTTCACCTCAACAGACATAGGAAAAGCATTTGAAAAAACCCAAAACTCTATGATTAAAAAAAACCACCAAAGAAGCTAGAAATACACTGAATAAGCAAGTTGAGCAATGGTTTAGTTCGATCAATATACAAATGTCAGTTGTAGTTCCATGTACTCTCAATGCATAATATGAGAATAAAACTAAGAAAGTAATTTCATTAAAATATTATTAGAAAAAACAAAATAGTTAGCAATAATTTTTTAAAAAGTAGTGCAAGACTTGTACACTGAAAATTAAAATAATGCTGAAAGCAAAAATGACCCAACTAAATGAAGAGACCTTTCATGTTCATTGATTAGAAGACAATATTTCTAAAATTGCAATATTCCCCAAATTAATTCAGATTCAACACAATCTCTACTATCAGGGAAATGCGAACCAAAACCACTGCATACTGAATAGGAGGACTATATGGATGATTAATAAAAAGGTCAATAACAAGTGTTGAGGAAGATGTGGGAAAATGTGAATCCTCTTTTCATACACTGTTGATGGAAATGTAAAATGGTGCTGGCACAGTGAAAACATTTTGGCTGTTCCTCAATAAGTTAAACATATAGTTACCATATGACCCACCAATTTCACTCCTATGTATATACTCAGGAGAACTGAAAACATATGCTCACATAAATATATTCATACCATCCAAAATCTAGAAATAACTGAAATAGTCACCAAATGATGAAAAGATAAAACAAAATATGGTTTTTCTATTCAACAGAATACAACATTACCAAGTAATGAAATATGTTATAACATAAATGAATCTTAAAAAATACTGTGCTAAGTAAAACAAACCAGAAACAGAAGTCCACACATACAGTATCCCACTTATAAGAAATGTCCAGAATACACAAATAATAAATAAATAAATAAATAAAGCAGACTAATGGTTTCTAGGGACTGGGTTTGGGAAAAATTTGAACATTTTGGTGAAAGGTTTCAAGAGAATATATCCCGGAGATCTATTGTGCTGTATAGTAAATACAGTTAGTAATAATGTATTGTATAATGGAAATTTGCTAAGAAAGTAGATATGAAGTGTTCTTACCATAAAAAATGATAAGATAATCTATGCAGCACTGCAAGTATTAATTCAATTATTCATATATACATACTAATGCATATATTTGTATCGATATCCATATACACATGCATATATTAATATATATTCATATATATACTGATATTTATCAATATATATTTATCTCTCAATTTTAAAAATTATTTTAAAAAATGTTCTCTGAGTTCATATCCAAAGGAGATGAATCATTATACTAAAAGGATATTGCACTCCCATGTTTATTGCAGCATTATTCACAATAGCTAAATCCCAGATATTATTCAATGGGTAAATGGATAAAGAAAATATTGTATATATACATAATGAAATGTTATTTAGGGGCAAAAGAGAATAAAATCTTGTCATTTGTAGTAACCTAGATGGAACTGGAAGTTATAATGGTAAGTAAAATAAGTCAGATACAGGCAAATATCATGCTATCACTCATTTGTAGAAACTAACTATTCGATCTTACAGAAGGAATGGTGTAGAGACTGGGAAAGGCATAAGAAGGAGAAGATAGAAAGAAGCTCTATAAGGAGGCATCAAAATACAGTCAAAGTGGAAGAATTACTTCTGGTTCTTTAGAATAGTACATTAGGGTAGCTACCGGTTGAACAATCTATGATATATTTCAAAATCAACAGAAGGGTATAAAATGCTCAACACATAAAAATAATTATTGTTTGAGGAGATGAAAATTCTTATTTTGCTGATTTGATTATTACACACTGTATATATGCATTGAACTACCCCAATAATGTATCCCATTAAAGATGTGCAATATGAAGTATGATAAAAAAGAACCACAGTGACTGTTTAAATTTTTTAAAAATGTTATTACAGTAAAAAATACACGACCATTAATTTTCCCAAAATACTCCCATATACTCTAAACTTACTATTCACATCATTCTTGTAATTTTCTGAAGTAGTTCTGGATGCATTTTTTTCATGAGTGTATTTAGTTGTGCTATTGTAGCTATCTGGATGTTGTGGATCAAGCCAAAAATTTACCTTTCATGATCATTTTGATTTTGAGGAAAAAGCAGAAATCACAGTTTCAGATCTAGTCAGATGGATAAGAATACACCTTACTGTTTTCACAAGCCTGCCTTTCTATTGGATGGCAGTTGACAGGAGAATTCATCATACTTTTAACCATGCCTCATGAGGACATGCCTCGTAAAGAAAGTGGTCATTCAGAAAGTGACAAGAGTAATAGGAAAAGTGTGCTTGAAGACAGAGTGGTATTTTTAGGGGGATTATTGGCAATGTGTCTTTGATAAAATTAAAAAATATAAACATTCATGATATGTTTGGATCATAGCTCATATACAATAAATAAAACATACAGTTTATACAAGCAAAATGTGGTTCATATATATGGGAAGAGTCACTAAAGATTTAATATAAAATGTTTACATCTCAAAACAGGAATACGTGGTGGCGCACGCCTTTAATCCCAGCACTCGGGAGGTTGAGGTAGGAGAAGCGTTGAGTTTGAGGCCCGCTTGGGCTACAACGCTAGTGCAAGGCTGGCCTGAGCTACATAGTGCGACCCTGCCTCAAAAAACTAGGGCTGGGAATTTGGCTCAGTGACTTGAGCGCCTGTCTGGCAGGTGTGAGGCTGTGAGTTCGATCCCCAGTGCCGCAAAAAAAAAAAAAAAAAAACAGGTATACGTAAAAATAAAATGCTGTGTAAATACACAGTAATGATAACTGCACAATCTTAAAATACACAGAAACAAAAATAATACACTAAAACCCAAAGAACTTTACAAAAATGATTAATTTTATGGCATATGATGTCTCTATGAAAAAATATATATATTTATAAAGTGAATTAGTATAGATTAAGTGACATTTCCACTTTGAGTGCTCTTTATACATCACATATTCCTCCTCATCTGAGGAAAATATGGTTATAGATTTTGTGTGCAAAAAAAGATTTTGTGTGCAAAAAAAGCTTGCATTTACATACCTAAATGCCTACTCTAGTAGACTAGCTATAATTCTACATATTAAACTGATGCTTGAAACAGAGCAAACTTTAATAAATAACCTAATGTTGAACATCAAGCTTCTAGAAAAAGAAAAGCAAGTTAAACTCAAAGCACATATAAGAAAGGAAATTATAAAGATCAGAGCAACTGAGACTAAGAATATAATACAAAAGAATGAATGAATTAAAGGATTTTGAAAGATTAAAGTGACAGACCCTTAGCCAACAAAAAACAGGAAAGCAAAAAATAGCCTCAAAAATATCCTTAGCCTAAAACAATATAGGAAAGCAAAAACTCAAATCCATTCAATTAGGAATGAAAAGGACAAAATCATAATGGATCCTGAAAAAATCCAGAATAGCACTAATACCTACTTTGAGGACCTGGATGCAGAAGAAATGGACAGATTCCGAGATACGTGTGAATTACCAAAGCTGAATCAATACCATATAAAAATTCTAAATAACCCAATAGTGGTAAATGAAATTGAAGAATTGAAAAAAAAAAACTACCAACAAAGAACTCCTCAAACTCTTTAATAAAATTGAATGAGAAGCAATATTCCCAAACTCATTCCTTTTACTGAGCATTACCCTGATACCAAAACCAGTGAAGGATTCAACCAAAAAACGGAACTATGAATCAAACTCATAAAGGAACATAGACACAAAACTCCTCAATAAGATACTATCAAACAGAATGCAGCAAATCATTAAGAAGATTATAGATCCTGACCAATTAAAATTCATCCCAGAGATGCAGGGATGGTTCAACATATGGAAATCAATAAACTAAATACACCATGTTAACAGAACTGAGGACAAAAACCACATGATCATCTCAGTAGATGCAGAAAAGAATTTGACAAAATCCAACACCAATTCATGATAAAAAAAAAACCTAAAGAAAATTGGAATAAAAGGTCTTTACCTCAATCTGATAAAAGCTATCTAGGATGAAACAACAGCAAACATCATATTAAATGGTCAAAAACTGTAAGCTTTCACTCTAAAATCATGTATGAGACAATGATGTCTACTATCACCATGCCTGTTCAATATATATCTGGAAACATTAGCCAGAGCAATTAGATAGGAGAAAGAAATAAAAGAAATGAGGGATAGGAAAGAAAGAAGTTAAATTATTATTTGCAGATGACCAGATATTGTACACAGAAAACTCCAAAAACTCCACCAAAAAAATCCTAGATTTAATAAACAAACTTAGTAGCATAGCGGGATGTAAAATCTACACCTAAAAATTAATAGCATTCCTGTATACAAATAACAAGTTCACTGAGAGAAATTAGGCAAACAATACATTTCAAAGTAGCATCAGGAAAAATCAAATAGTTAGGAATCATCTAATGAAGGAAGTAAATGACCTTTACAGTGAAAACAACAGTACTCTGAAAAAGGAGATAAAAGAAGATATCACAAATTGGAAAGATATTCTTTGTTCTTAGATGAGTAGAACCAATACAGTGCAAATGGCCATACTTCCAAAATGGTTATACAGGTTTAGTGCAATTCTGAACACCAATAGCATACCTCACGGAACCAGACAAAACAATCCAAAATTCATATGGACCCAGAAGAGACTTAGAATAGCTAAAGCAATTTCAAGCAACGAAGGCAAGGCAGGGGCCATCACAATGCCTGATTTGAAATTATACTACAAAGTTACCATGATAAAAACAAAACAAATCAGATTGAAGAATCAATGGAATACAATAGAAGATGGAAAAATAACTCTAAAACACTAAACTACCTTATCTTTGACAAAGGAACCAAACACCTTCATGGGAAGAAAGATAGCCTCTTTAATAAATGGTGCTGAGAAAACTGGCTTTCCACATGCTGAAGATTAAACCTAGACATATGTATCTTACTGCACACTAAACTAAAATAAAAATGGATCAAACATCTAAATAAAAAAGCAAAATCACTCAATCTGCTAGAAGGGAGCATAAGTAATACTATTGAAGACATAGATATAAGCAAAGCCTTTATGAACAAAACTCCAATTGCACAGGAAATATCACAACAAATTAACAACTGGGATCACATCATATTAAAAAATTTGCACAGGAAAGGAAACCACCAACAGAGTAAAGTGACAACCCACAGAATGGGAAAAATTTTATGAGCTATTCCTCAGACAAAGAACTCAAAAAAACCATATCCTCCAAATTAAAACTCAATCCAAAAATGGACATCTGAAATGAGCAGACATGTATCAGATGAAGAAATATAAACAGCAAATAAATACATGAAAAAATGTTCAACATCGCTGGTCATTTGAGAAATGCAAATTTAAAACACTAAGAGTCCATCTCACTTTAGAAAGAACGACTATCATCAAAAAAATCAACAAATAACAAATGCTGGTGAGGCTGTGGGGAAAAAGGAACCTTTCTTCACTGTTGGAAATGTAAATTGATACAACCAAAACAGAAATCAGTATAGAGATTCCTCAAAAAAAGACTAGAGGTTCCATTTGATCCAGGTGTGCTCCTTCTAGGTATCCTCCCAAAAGAGCTAAAAGCATCATACCATGCCTATGTATCCACACACATGTTTATAGCTGCTCAATTTGAATAACTAAATCTTGGGAACAGTCCAGATGCCCATCACTGGAGGAATGAATAAAGACAATGTGGTTTTTATATACAGTGCAGTACTATACTGACATAAGGACAAGTTTCAGAAATTTTTAGGTAAATGAATGCACTTTTAAGTGAAATAAATCAGACACACATGTTTAAATATCATATTGTTTTTTCTGTGTGAGAAACCAAAAAGGATAAATGAGGACCAAATTGGGAAGTAGGAAGAAAATGTTCAGATGGGAAGGTGAACAAGGGATGAAGGGAGAACAAAAGGAAAAGAAATAGAAAAAATGGAAACAAAACTTTTATAAATGGAGAGGGAAATAAGGGTTGAAGGGAGGTGGGGAGTGAAGAAAAATAATCAAGGTCATTATGTATAGGTAGAAATTCCTTATGATGAATGTGATCATTATGTATTCAAAAGTGTACCAATAAAATTAATTTTAAAAATTAATTGATGTTCACATAGTCCTTGGTACACATTCTTCTATATCTTTAGCAGCCCTTCTCTCTAAATGAACTGATACTTCTAAAAAGAGGGGTGTCCTAAAATTCATCCAGTAGCTCCCTCATGGATTCAATAAAGGCCTAAGGAATGTCTTAGAAAATATTCTATTCCTGGTTCCAGCAAAGTGATGTTTCTGGAAAGTGAATGGACAAAAGACTATTATCTAAATCTCACCTCAATATTTTCAGAGACCAAATCTAGCTAGAAAGAGGAGGGAAAAGTGAGTCATCATCTGAGAAAGTGACGGTTTACTGCCAGTCATATTAAGTAATACAATCTCAGAGTTACAGAATAAGAATTATAAAGGAGATGTAAGGTCAGCCAGCTCAAATTAGTCTCTTTCTGCTGATCAGTACACAAACTCCCTTGAGAACATCTCCTGCCAGCAACTTCCCAGCTCAACTCTGAACACAACAAGTGATGAGAAAGGAAATCACTCTTTCCCAATGTAACACTTCCCTTTTTCAGATAATTTTAATCACAAGCAGAATCCTCCATTCTGACTCTGTTTGGATGAAGCCACAAATCTCAGCAAACACTGAAAAAGGACAAAATACAAACAAGAGAATGGAATTAGACAGAACACAAACTCTCCTATAACAAAAGTCACCAGACACTTTTCTGTCATCACAGTGAAGAAATGGCAAAGTGTATGTACAAAGATAGACGTGGAATATAGACTGAAAGGAACCTGGGTGACTGAGGGCACAGCTTTCATTATGATACAGGCACATACAACCTGTTTTGAAACCTTAATTCCAGTTTCCATGAGTATTGGGCATGCTTAGAGATTTTTGAGCCTTCTGACGCTAAGAAACACTTAGCACAAAAACAATCAGTGTAATTTATATAGTCAGGCATAGAAACCATTCCTTGGTCCCTCAAGAGGAAGTGTAATAACTGTCACTAATTACATGAAAGATTATCATAAGAAGGCAGATAGCACACTGTTCTGCATTTCTAGAATATAATGAGAAGTAATGAGTTTTAACCAGAATAATGAAGATTTTGGCTATATAACAGACAAAAAAAAAGGGGGGGAGGGGGGAGAAAAGGAAAGAAGAGAAATGAAGAAGAGATTAGGAAATCCCATAGGAGGAATGAATACTCAGTCTTCGCATTCATGGCTTTCTGTCAACACTTTAGGCCAGGCCTGGCCCATTAAGTCCCATTATATACCAACATATGTCCATGACCTCAGCCTGGTCACATTTTCAATTCATTCTAACATATCCTGTTTATTCCATTTCCACAAATTTATATCCTTGTAATTTGCAAACTTACCCCTTCCCAAGAAGTCCTTTCCTGCTCTGTCCTATTCTTTTATTCTTGGTTTCCTTGAAAATCTAGTACTTTTTCACAAATTCTCATTTAGGCTTTGAAACAGTTCTGCAAGGCAGGCAAAGCAAGGTTTATTATTCCCACTTCACAGATTAGAAAGCCAAGTTCAGCGAAGGGGATGCCTCAGAGTAAAGAGATTTCAGTCAGGACTGAAGCCAGGTCTCCAGACTCTTAGGCCAAAATCTGGAGAAACAGTCTATGACAGAGGTAAATGGTGGAGACTTTAGAGTTTACATAATAAATATTGGTTTTATAACTGCCTTGTCATGTAACATGGAAGATACTACTTTTCTGATCCTCAGTTTCCTTCTCCCTTATCTATAAAACAGAGTAAACTATGAATGTATTTCATGAGTTATGGTAAGAATTAAATAAGGTAATACATATCAAATGCTTGGGTAATGTCTATAAAACAATTCCTTGCACAGAGTTAAGTATTAGCTTTTCTTGGTATCATCCCCTAGATGACACTATCTGCCCCCTAGAATGATGAAACGACATCTGAGATGAGCTGCTTTCTTTAGTAAAGAAAGGGTTTTAGAAATTAGTTGTGTAACATTCTTATACTTTCCTCAAGTCTCTCATACTCCACGTCACCTCCTTTACAGCAGTTATAAAAGTTTCCTTACCACCACCAAAGAAGACTGGGCTGGAGAATGGTGTCCTTTGTTCATGTAAAGGCTTCCTAATATAAGACATTAAATCAAATCAGGAAGAGGGTTGGTGTATAGGAAAAACCCTTCACAGACAACATGGTTTCCTTACTAGGCAAGAACATTAGGTGAACTATAATTTGTCTCTAAGGTGAATTATATTCTACTCTACCCCTAAGTCTTCCCTTCACAGACAACATGGTTTCCTTACTAGGCAAGAACATTAGGTGAACTATAATTTGTCTCTAAGGTGAATTATATTCTACTCTATCCCTAAGTCTTCCCTTTTGCTGCTTTTCATGGTCTCACTTTGCTTAGACTTTGACAGAATTAGGTTTATTAGCAAAATATTCACAAAAAAGGAGTGCTGGGACAAGATCTTTAAAAGTTCATTTCTTCTACATTTCCTTTGACTTGCTTGGTTTGAGCTAAAAGAAAGAGAACGTTTCTATTTAAAATATCTAGATATGCAAATACAAAGCCTTGCCCTACCTAATTCTATGATGAAAGACACAATAAAGCAGCTGAAAATAAAGATGATTTGAATTACTCATCTCCCAGAAAGCTTGTAATTATTTGACAGATATTCAGAAAGGAAAAACTAAACTAAACTAAATTAAAAATCCTACAAGGTGATAGCCTAGAAAAGCACTGGCTTTGGAAGTCAGACCTTAAGGTCTCACCATAGAAAAGCTTGTTATGACAAAGGATATGTACATTCCCAATCCAGGGTGTGTAATTTTGTCTTTGGGTTGGGGTAGAGGGCTTTGGAATTTGATTGTGAAGGAAGTAACATGCAGAGTATGAGAGATTTGGGAACATTATGAGAACAATTATAAAATAGTTTCTAAAACTCTTCCATGACTTGAGAGGGAAGTTTTTCACAGATATTGCCTTATGGTTTTAGAGGCAAAAAATGCCAAGCCAGGGAATAAAAAGAATGTAGGAGACCCTGTTTAGGTTATGCCATTTAGGTTAGTCTGATAAGGTCTCCCTCATTATCTGATCCTGCAGAGCTCTACAAGTGTCCCAAATCTAGTTAGTTCTACACTGAAAGTTCTCCTGCAACATCTGCTTAATATCTTCAACACCTTTTATTCCCTATCAAGGCTGAGGTATTCATGGCTACTTAGATGTATGTTCCTTCCTGACTATAATTCTTATTCAATCACATCTCTTCCCTAATTATCTACACTCTTCCACTTGTCAACTTCTGTGTAAAACATTATGGAGTCCAGGGACTAGAAGGAAATGGTAATGGAGAGTGAATAATAATGGATGTGGAATTTATTTGGGGTTGATAAAAAGTTCTGCAGCTAGATAAAAGCTGATAGCTGCAGTGCACTGCAAATGTACTGAACTGTATCTCTAATAATTTGAAAGGTAAAACTTATGTTTATTTTACCTCAGTAAGAAAATAAAGGAGTATACATTAAAAAGGTTCATGGAATTTACCTGGCCTAACCTTTCTATTTTTAGAAGAAAAAACTGAAACCTAACAAAGGGAAACAATTTCAGTCAAGTTACAGAGTTTAGGAAAGTCACCTCCAGTATTAAGTTTTCATTTTTGTGGCCATTTGAAGATAATTTTTTCAATGAATGAATTTATAACAAAGTCCTTTATTCTACTGATATGAAAATTATCTTCACTGCACACTGCTGACCTCTGGATTCCTAGTCACCATACTTTACCTGCTAATCAATGCACACTCAATAAACTGATGTTAGATCCACTAACAATAATCATTTGCCAGGACAACAAAGGCACACTCTGTCTACTACCCACTGATGCCACACTCTTATTGTTGTGAAATGTCTCACAACATTTGCATTTGGGAAGGTCTTAACTCACTCCATACCTTTATCTTATTTAACACTACATGGGAAAATGAACTTCTAAGGATTTGCCCAAAACTCAATTTTACCTCATTTTACTATAATTTCAAAGCTACTGTTGGTCTTGTCCCACAAATAAAAACCATTACTAAATGTGCCCTTAACAATATTCTATGCTAATATATAGCCTCTTCAGGACCTGGAATCATGATACCTGAAAAACAACAACTTGATGAAGAGAAAAAAAATAAAGATGCACATCTCTGGGAATCAGAAGGAAGATGACAAGAAAACTAGAAACTACAGAAAAACTGGGTGAATGGAGTATGATTCAGAGAAAAGAATGAAGCAGTCTGGAAAGGGACCCAGGCTCCCTAGGAGAGGTGCCTCTTTCTGCTTACAAAGTAAACCAGGAGAGGATCACCACCTCCAAGGAGAAACCACAGACCAAGCCAGCAGCACTGGCCCCAAGAAGAGCACATTGATATTGTTAAATGAAAAAACAGCGTGGCTTTTACTCTAAAAATGACATTCCACATGGCAGGCTACAGTTGGAGAAGAAATCCAGTGCAGGACCCACTACATTCAATAGGATTTAATCAGGAGTCATTTCTGGGAAGAATTAATTGTTGAAGACTGAGCCACAGGTCAACTATTGAGAAACTGTACTTCAGAGTTTCTTGTGTCACTCTACCACAGTGACTAGGTGGGAAACAGTGACAAGAGATAGTCATGGAGAAGGTATGAGTTACATGTAGATACCTCTGAGATGTTTAGGCTCAGGCAAGGAAAGATACTGAGGCCTCACTCTCTGTGGTGAAAAACAGGCTGGTTCTATGAGCCTTTCAGAGGAGGCTGGGTCTTAAAGTTCTGGTATTAAGCCCAGCAGTCTGCTTGACTCACTTTCCATCACTACCACCTGACTGGCTATATGCAGCACACAGCTCAGTAGTCTGTTTACTTTCCCATCTACCAACATGAGCAGGGATATGTCTTGCCTTAGACAGATGCCACAGCCTGAATATAAAAACAGAGTGGCCTCTGGAGCTGGGGTGTAAAAGTAGCCATGACCTGGGTGTACAGATCAATATGGGAACTAGGAGCTGTCGGAGTGAGCATAGCTCTCTTTCAGAAACTACTGGCCAAACTCGGCAGGAAAGGTGGGACAAGATTCAGCAGTCACACAAAACCCTGGGTATAGAAACAAAACACACTTTAGCCGTGATTCCCTATGCCTCCCCCAGATATGGTGGATTGCCATACTGCAGTCCCTGGAAATAAATCACTCATTCAAAAACAGGAAAGAATTTTTTTAATTATTTCTCTTTTTCTTCATTGACTTTTGGAGATTTTCTTTCTCTTCTTATTTTTTCTGATTCCCTTTTTCCATTTTAGTATTCTCTAGGACTTCTTTTATTTTTCTTTTTTGTTCTTTTTTGTTACTTTTATCTAATTCTATTAATTTACTTTTAATCCTTAAAAGGATAATTTACCTCAATTTTCTTATTTTTCTAATTTTTCTTTTATTTTTCAAATTTTACTACTTTAATTTTCTCTTCCAAAGTCTTACATATTTACTAGTATTACTATTGAGCATTAGTATAGATCTCTTTTCTATGGTTAAGGGTATTACAGTGGTATTGGTACCCAGTCTGTTGTTGACTCTATTATTGTTGCTGATTTTGTTGCTACAGCCAAAGTAGCATAGTTGTTGCTGTTATTTGGTTTTTACTATATGCCAATATCTTGTTTCTCTTTGTGTCATTAATGATACTGCAGTTCATTTACATAGAATTGTGTGCTAGACCAAATACACTGTACTCTCCTCTTCCCAAATTAATGAAGGCACTTGGATCCTGGTACAGAGGCTAAGGCCTATAGTAAGCTTCACCCAGAGTAAGTACTAAAAAGCAGAAATGAATTATGCAATTTGCATACTAGCAACAAAGACTTTCCCTTATATTCAAACAAAAAATCTCAGCATGCATGTGCCCTTCCCCTCCCACAAACATAAAAAGAGAAAGCAACAAAATGCTTTTAAAAACTTTAAATTTCCCCAAAGCTGATTCTTAGATCATCAATGGGAAGGAAATCAAAAGCCAAACAGAGGAGTTAAATGAAATGATAACAAAAGAGACAAAAAATTAGATCCATAAGTTTCTCAGTGAAGTCAAAGATGATATAATGCACTTAAAGACAAAATTCAGTGCCTCCCAAGGGCCTGCCATGCTGGATCAGGGAAGATCCAACCAGAAGACAACTAGCCAGTATTCCTGGTAAGTGGTGCAATGGGTTTCAGGAAGAGAAAAGTCAGTGCCTCCCGTGAGCTTACTAGCACACAGGCTAAGCATAAACACATCCACCACCATTCCCCACTCCCACTCCCACTCCTGTAAGCAACCTGCTGGTTCAGAGGACTGGCTAAGTTGATAGCAATATAAGGTACATAAAGCAACTAAATGCTTGTATTGTTTGGTTGATTTTGCAGGCCTGGGGCCGGCAGTCTGAGCATCTCTTGGGAGGATGACAGTAGGCTATATAGCAAATATGGGGGATTCTCTTCTGTCTTATATTTGAGGCCCAATATTGTTCTCACTGTTTGGCTTTATTCAATATTCTGTTTCGATTGGTTTTATTCTGTTTTGTTTTTGGTTTGATTTTGCTATACTTGATGGAATGGACAACTATTGTGAAGATAACAAGATATACTATAGTAGCTATTGTTTTCCTAGTATCCTGCTTTGAAGTTCTGTACCAATTAATTCTATTGAGTGTATGAATAGCAGCATAGACTGATATGAAGACGGAAAGTTACCAATAGAAGGTGGGGCTGATACAGGTGACCATATACTCAGAGATATCTTAGAAGCAACAAAAGAGCACTGAAAATAGAACCAATGGCTGCTGGATGACAGAAAAAAGATTACTCTAAAATTCATTGGAATCAGTGAAAAAATCATAAGACAGTATGAATGGCATGAAAAACCTGTTTACAGAAATAGTAGCAGAAAACTTTCCAAATACAGAGAAAGAATTTAACATACAAATAAATGAGGCATGTAGAATCCCTAATAGCCATGATCAGAAAAGAACTCCATGACACATCATAGACAAAATCCCAGAAATCCAACACAAAGGCAAAATCTTAAAAGCTGTTAGAGAAAAGCAATGAATCACTTTTAAAGGTAAACCCCATTATAATTATATCAGACTTTTCAACACAAACCTTAAAGGCCAGGAGAGACCTAAAAGAAAACAATTCCAATACAGACTGATATATCCTACAAAGCTAGCTTTAAAAATTGATGGAGAAGTAAGGTGTTTCCATGACAAAGAGCACTTCAAGAAATTAATGACTACTAAACCAGCACTCCAAAAAACATCTCAATTACATCCTAGACAGAAATAATAAAGGCAACAATGTCTAAAAGTCTAAGGGAATGAATACACCAGGTAGAGTGGACAATTAAACAGAAGAGAACAAAAAAAGATCAGCAACAATAAAATAATACAATGGCAGGAATAAGTTAATATCTTTCAATAATAACTTTCGATATGAATAGTCTTAATTCCCCAAACAAGAGACATAGATTGGCAGATTGAATCAAAATACAAAACCCAACAGTACACTGCAAATGAGACACATTCAATCCAAAATGAATTTCACAAACTAAAAGGATGGAAAACCATATTCCATGCAATGGGACACTGAAAACAAGCAGGAGTAGCTGTCTTATTTTTAGCCAAAATGACTTTAAGCCAAAATGTATCAGAAGAGGCAAAGAAGGTCCCTACAGATACGTTAACGGAAAAAATCAACACAAAGAGATTAACAATCAAATATATATGCACCAAATACCAGTACACTCAACTTCATAAAGAAAACATTGATAAATTAGATAAATACCAACATGATTATAGTGGGGGACCTTAGACACAACTGTCACTAATATACAGATCATGTAGCCAAAATATCAACAAAGCAGTATCAGAGTTGAACCACACCTTTGAACAAGTGGACCTGATAGATATAAAGATCAGGAAACAACGTAATGAAATTGAGACTAAAAAATTACAAAGAATCAATGACTAAAAGAGGTGGTTCTTAGAAAGAATAAAAAATAGACAAACTCTTAGCAATTCTTACCGGGGAAAAGAAAGAGACCAAAATCAATATAACTAGAAATGAAAATGTTGAAATCCTCATGGACACTGCCAAAATTGAGAAGATTATTAGTAAATATGTCAAGAGCCTGTATTCCAATAAACTGGATAATGCAGAAGAAATGGATAGATTACTAGCTAAATATGATTACTAAAACTGAACCAAGAAGATACAATAATCCAATAACAGGCAATGAAGTTAAAGTACTAATTAAAAACCTACCAACAAAGAAAATCCCAGGATCCAATTAATTCATCACTCAATCCTACAAAAACTTCAGGAAAGATCTCATGTAAATATTCCACAAACTCATTAATTAAACTGAAAGGGAAGCAATACTCCCCAAATCATTTCTGAACACCGGCCTGGCAGGCGCAACGTTGTGAGTTTGATCCCTGGTCAAAAAAAAAAAAAAAAAAAACATTCCTGAAAGCTAGCGTTAACCAGATTCTAAAAACAGACAAGGACCCAACTGAAAAAGAAAGCTACAGCACATTCATTTTAATGAATATAGATGCAAAAATTCTTCAACAAGATACTGGCAGGTAGAATACAGCAAATCATCAAAACTATCATACATCATGACCAAGTAGGCTTCATCTCAAGTATACAAGAATGGTTCAATATATGCAACTCAATAGATGTAAGACTTGATATGAGGAGAAGCAAACAAAAAATCATTTCATCATGTCAACAGATTCGATAAGGTCCCACATCCATTCATAATAAAATATCTTGAGAAAATAAGAATAGAAAGACCTACTCTCAATCTGCTAGACGCCATATCATGACAAAACTACAGCCAACATCATTTTTTTTTGAGGCAGGGTCTCACTATGTAGTTCAGGTTGGCCTTGAACTTGTGGCAATCTTCTTGCCTCAGCCTTGAGTGCTGGGATTACAAGCATGCACCACCACACTCAGTTTAACATCATGTTAAATGAGGAAAACCTGAAAGCTTTTGTTCTAAAATCAGGAACAAGTCAAGGATGTTCACTATCTCCATTGTTGTTTGGTAGAGGATTTAAAATATTAGCTAGAGCAATTAGATAAGAGAAAGAAATAAAAGGGATAGGTATAGAAAAGGAAGTCAAATCATCATTATCTGCAAATGTTTTGATCCTTCAAATAAAAGACTCAAAAAATTCTACCAAAAGACTCCTAGACCTAAGAAACAAATTCAGCAAGGCAGCAGGATACAAAACCAACACACAAAAACCCGTAACATTCCTATACAACAGTAATGAACTCACTGAGAAAGAAATTAGGAAAGTAATATCATTTAGAATAGCCTCAAAAAAATTAAATTTTTAGGAATTAACCTAAAGAAGGAAGTGAATGATCTCTACATGAAAACTACAATATTCTGGAAAAGAACATCAGATAAAGATATCTTCTGTTCCTGTACAAGCATAAGCTGTACTATCAAGAAGGCCATATTTCCAATGCTGATGTATAGATTTAATGCAATCTCAATCAAAATGTCAAAAGTATTCCTGAAAGCCCTATAGAAAACAACTACAGAATTCATATGGAACCAACAAGAGCAGAGCAAGAGGTATCACAATTCTTGATTTCAAGTTATACTACAAACCCACAATGAAAAAAAAACACCATGGTATTGGCACAAAACTGACATATAGATCAATGAAACAGAGCAGAGGATGCAGAAATAAATCCAGTCACATTCAGATTCCTAATTTTTGACAAAGGGGAGAACAAAAACACACTGGAGTAAATACAGGCCTTTTAGCAAATGGTGGTAGGAAAACAGACTGTACATATGCAGAAGATTGAGTCCAAACCATATTTCTTGCCACATACCAAACTAAAATCAAAATAGATTGAAGATCAAAATATTAGAACAGGGACACTTAATCTGCTGGAAGATAAAATAGGCAAAATTCTTAAAAATATAGGTATAGCCAAAAAGTTTCTGAACAGAACCACAAGTGCATAAGAAATAACATCAAGAATCAATAAATGAGATTATTTCAAATTAAAAACCCTTTGCACAACAAAGGAAACAATCAATAGAATGAAGAGACAACCTACAGCATAGGGAAAAATTTTTGCCAGCTATATCTTGGACAGAGGACTAATATCTTGAATATATAAGAAACTCAGAAAATTACATTCCCCTCAAATAAAAGACCCAATCATAAAATGGGCAAGTGAAATGAATAGATACCTCTTAGAAGAGGGAAAAACTTATAAAAACATATCAATATATCTGGCCATAAGAGAAATGCAAATTATGACAACACTAAGATTCCTTCTTACTCCAGAAATCATGACTGACATCAAGAAATCAAATAACAAATGATGGTGAGGCTGAAAGACAAAAAGATCACTTCTATACTTTAGTGGGAATACAAACTACTAAAATCACTATGGAAATAAGTATGGAGAGTCCTCGAAAAATGAAAAACAGAAATTCCATTCAACCAAGCAATTCTTTTTCTAATTTTGAAAATGTTAAAGGCAGCATATTACAGCGATACATGCATATATCTATCGTGTCACAACTCACCATAGCTAAATCTCGGAAATGGCCTATATGTCCATTAACAGATGAATGTATAAAAAAATATGCCATTTATATAAAACAGAGTACTAGTCTGCCATAAAGAATGATAACTTTGAGTCATTTGTAGGAAAAAAGATGCACCTGAGATCATAATGCTAAATGAAATAAGTTCGATACACAAATCTTAATATCACATGGTTTTTCTTATGTGATAAACCCAAAGTAAAAGAAAGTTAAAGAGCAAAATAAAAGACAGATAATAGTATACCGTGAGATAGTTCTTTTGCCAAAGGGAAGGGGACTAAGATATGGAGGGAGTAGGAAGGGAAAGCAGCAAAAAGGACATGAAAAAAGAATTAAGATATATTTTGTACATGTACTGACTCACCACTATGAATGTAATCATTAAATAGTGCAAACATGTAATAGTTTCTTTTTTTGATTTAAAAGCACAATAACCTGTGATAACTGCAAAATTGAATATGGGGATGAGTCTACCCCACCTATGTCCCTCAGGTCTGAGTCTAATGGTGCAGCAATGTCAATAAACTCATTACCTTAAGCCTATTAAAATGATTAAAGATCTTGACCAATGGGCAGAATGCATAGGTCTATTATTATGGTCTTTTCCCCAAATACATCATACAAAATTAGTTTTCTAATCCATTCTTGGCCTCCTGTGTATAGCACAGCATTCCACCATTTATTTGCTCTTAATTGAAAAGTAACTGCTGAGCTACCATCACAGTAACATTTTGTCTCTTGACAGAGGCTAAAGCAGTCAAGAAACCACATTTGTCCAAAGACATGTTCAGTAGATTAATTAGTTACAACATCATTGCTATTAATCATGAAAGCGTGGCAGTCTCAGCATGTAGAGGTTTCTATGTGGCCCATGTCCTTACACAAATGCATGAATGGGATGGAACAGAAGCCTTGTGTGCCCAGATGGTCTCAATCTACTCACATACATGCAAAAGCAGCAAGAAGCTGATGCAGATGAAATGATGCATCCAAATGATGAGTAAAAGATAAAAGTCCAGAAGCCTGGAGAACAGGAGAAGATTGGCATGCCTGATCTCACACCTTAGACCCCTGGTCTCACAGTTCTGACTCTGAAGGGCTTATTTAAATAGTAGAAATATTAGAAATAGTGGAATCCATGTATTCTCAAGAGGCTATAAGGGGTGAGCAAGAGGAAAAATAATATTCCTTCTGACATTAAAAGTTTGCTATCAATATCATCAGTATTATCACTGAATGCCTTCTGTATGTTGCTTGACTATTTTCTGTATGTCATGACCATTTGAGAGGCAAGAAAATTTTAGAGGTGCTCAAATATCAGCAAGACAACAACATTAGGTGACTTGAGACATTCCTCAATCCCTAAAGATTTCTAGCTATATAAGTCAACAACCATTGTTCACAGATCATCATAAGAAGGGTGAACAAATTCAAGCCTTTCAGTTAGATCCACTTCAGTCAAATTCTAACTAAGACCAGAACCTCATTCCATAAAGAATGCATGAGCAGTCACCCAAAATTACATTAATAATAACAACATACGGTAACATATCAGTTCTGATGTTCCTCCCCCCCCTCATACTTCTCTTTGATGATCCACAAATCATCAAAAGAGGCAAAAATAACAGGTTCACAAGACATCATTTGCACAAGGGAGACTACAGATACAATATTTATACTTAAAAGAAAAATAGGTTTCTAAAGATTTCAAAACAGAGCAATAACACTGAGCCATCAAACACAAATGCAGAAATGGAGATTGGCTCTGCTCTGCAATTCTAAATACTTACAGGGCTTATATAGGTCATATCCCATTTTGTAGACTAAATTCCTTCATCTTATATCTGTAATGGTGATGGAAAAGGCCACCATGAAGGGTTCCATGAGGTAGGATATGTCAAGTAATATATAAAGGCAAAAGGAAGGAATGATGAGGTGGTGGAAAGGAAAGAAGGGCATGAAGTCAGGAAACCTAGATCCATTAAATGTCTCAAATGACATTCTGACAAAGAACTTCAGGTTTCAACTACCCTAAATGGATATTTCCTCATATAAAATGAATCTCTGCCAGTAGAAAAGGGAAAAAAGCAAAGGTAAATAGAACTAGCAATTTATGAGTTTAGAAAGGCCTTACTTTCACTTTTAAGGAAATCACTGTGGCAGGCTTTTGTTTTAGCTTCACCACCACTATCCCTATAGAACGATCAAGAGGGTGGGGCTTGGAGCTAGTGCCGTATTTGATGTTCTGTTATATAAAATCCATCCCCTGCCTCCTTCTATATGCCTGTATAATAGTCAAATTTTCATTGCCATGACCAAATATCTGGGAAAGTCACATTATCAGAGAAACAGTTTATTTTGGCTTATAGTTTCAGAGGTTTCAGTTCATGGTTAACTGGCTCCAAGGCAGAAATAACATTGTGGAAGACCATGCAGGAAAGCTGTTCAACTCATGTTACCCAGGAAACAGAGAACAGAAAAAGGGTTCAAGAAGAGGTAACTCTTCAAAGGCATGCCCTCAGTGACCTACTTTTTCCAACAAGGTCCCACCTTCTAACAGTACATTGAACTGGGAAGGCAACAAAAGATTAACCCATTGATGAGAGTAATACCCTCATGATTTAATTACTTTCCAGAAACCACAACTCTGAACACGTGAGCCTTTTGGGGGGCTATTTCTTTTTATTCAAAGTGTAACATCTTGTTATCTTTCCACAGACATTCGTGACAGTTGGGTGTTATATGAGAAAAGAAATTTAACTGACTCAGTCTAGCAGCTTCCATTGTTTCTGTTTAGAGCTGAAGGCCATGTTTCAGAAGAGAGGGAAGGGCAAGTAGGGAATGGCCTCTGCCTACTCTAACCAATAAAGATAAATAGAGAAAATATAGTCTAGAAGTAAATTTCCTAGAAAAGGGAAAAAGAGAAAAAAGGATGGTTTTCCCAGGTGTCTGTATTATAAGTCCATTGGATGACATGACTATCTAGTCTTCTGGGATCAACCAGATTATGCAAAGTTTTAGAAAGGCACCCTACCTGAAGCCAGGAAGTGCTCATCCCAAAGATCAGTCATAGTTCTTTAAGACTGCCAAAGACTCAGTACACACCCTTAGCTCTGACCTACAATGGCCCCAACTTACCTCATGCCTGAGTTTAGCACCCAGTTTGGCTATAGTTCAATGACTGAGAAGTAGTGAAACAAAAGATGGGAAGGGAATGTAAAAGAGCGGTATGCTTGAAAGCCACACTTGGTAGACAACACAGAAATTCTGTAGCCTGAAGCTAGCCCAAGGGGGCAAAAAAGGGAGAAGCTGACCCCAGTGGAGCCATAAAGAAGCCTGCACAGACTGAGGGCTAGAAATGTAACTAATGTGACCAAACAGACTGGCTCTTATGAGTTAACCAGAGGTACTGTAACTTTCTTTCAAGGCCAGCAAAGAAGCATGCCATGAGTAAATGGTAACTACCCATTATAGAACTGGAATTTAAGGACAAGGAAGAGCCTAACAAAGCTGCCAGGGCTAGGTTACTATTATTTGGTCCTCACAGTAGAAATGTACACCTTTGCTGAGTAGCAGCCTTTTGCTTTGAACTGACCATCTGCCCTATCTGAAGACAAAGTAATCCTCTAGATTCCCTCTCAGAAGAATAAGCATAATTTCTCATAGAAACATAATCTTCAGACTTAGTATTTTCCTTTCATACTCACTAGTTCTTTTGAGTCCCACAATGACCCAAGGGAATAAGGTAGACACAGAATTGTGAGCCACAAGAAGTACAGGCACTACTCTTTCTAAATTACCTGGTCTCTAGAGAAGATAGTTTCTCTATTCTCTGTTTTTCATCTGTAAAGAGTAATTGAACCTCTGTCCTGCTCTGCTATCCTTGCAACTCTATATATTAGGGAGGGCAAATTGCAATGTGCTTACAAAAACTCTTATCAAATTATAGCATGCTATTCAAATGTCAGTATCTAATCTTTGAGAAAAAGCAGGACACCTTGTCCCATTTTACAAGGGAGAAAAATAAAAGGTTCAAAGATGTGAAGAAATATGCCAAAGATCATGCCACTCACGAGCATTAGATAAAAGATGAAAAATCAATTTCATCTGACTTTCAGGTCAGTCATTTAAAATTCTTAGTACATTCTATGGGATATAGATCCTTATGAGATGGTCCTTGTGGAGGGCTAGCTATCCACAAGCAAATGGTGGTGCTAGAAAAATATGCTTTCCAGTTTTCCTTCCCATGGTATTTTTATACAGTTTTTTGTTTTTTCATTAAGAATTACTTTGTTTCCTTGCTACCCTCAAGGTCCCTTTTAACCTTCAAATCACTCTCAGAGAAGGATTTGACATCATTCATTCATATTTCAATATAAAGAGGCCTCAGCTAATTTAGATATTCCTTTACTTACAATGGGTTCCATTCTAACATAGCTAAAGCTAAAATAGTCAATTCTCTCATTCAGTATGAAGGCTCTTCAAAAAAAGACGTACTTCTGAAAACCATAAAATACTCAGCTGCTTCTGAGTATTACTGTTCTAACAATCCTCCATTAAGTAGGACAGAAGGCCTGAGAGGAAGCTTCTAATGATACCAGATACTCTTAACACTTATCTATCCTGCTCAAGGGGATAGTGGCTTTTAAATGCTAGACAGCCACTGTTGTCCAGGGCTTGGTAAATAATATTGGTAAGATAATAGAGCATTTAATATTAAGAAGTCATGAGGAAAGAAAGGAGATTTTTTTTGTTTACTTGTAATGATAACTATACTGATAGAAAAAGAAAAAAAAATATATATATATCCAGTTTTGTTGATTTTCAAAACTTCTTTACTATCCAAGGTGCCACAGAAATAGACCTCATCTTGAGGTATGTAATCAAGGTTCTCCTCTCTTCAAGTCATCACCAAGGCAGTATACATATGATATTAGGCCTAAGCTAAACCAGGGGTTGACTAAACAGAGAAAAGAGGACCAAGATCTCAGGTCATAAACTTAAACTCAGGCAACCAACCCAGATCATAAAGTCATTCTATATGAGTTAGTTATAGAGGCATATACTTATAGTCCCAGAACTCTGGGAGGCTGAGGTAAGAGGATCACTTATACTGAATGGACTGGGGCTTTGTGAAGCTCTTAGATTCAACCCTCAATAACACAAACACACACACGCACACACACGCACACACACATACAAAAGAATCATACGATGGGTCAATCTTGGAAAGAAAGCTCCACTATTTGCCAGGTGTGGTGGTGAGTGCCTATAATCCTAGCACTCTGGGAGGCTAAGGCAGGAGGATTGCAAATTTGAGCCCAATCTGGGTAAATGTCAACTTAGTGAGATCCTGTCTCAAATAAGGGCTGGGGATGTAGCTCTGCAGCTCAGTAGGAAAGTCTTCGGTTTAATCCCTCATATTGCAAAAGAGAAAATAAAATAAAAAAGGGCCTCACTACCTAGAGAACAATTTAGTTTCTCCTACTGGTACCAGCTCTTAAATATCACCCTTCTTGTGCAAACACATCTTTCAGTAAATTTGCTTACACTATGTATAACACTAAGAACTGGAAACAAGGAAGCAGTTCAGGCTTGACTAACAGATGCTACCAGGTTCTTAGAATCCAAGGAGACTTAGAAATAGTCTTGCCTGTAGGAGGAGGATAAACTACATGACTCTTAAAACTGCTTTCAATTTAGGGTTTCTAAGAGAGGTCTACAGGGTGATCTATTTTGCCTGAATTTACAATAATCATTTGAGTCATGAAATAACTAGAAAAGTTTTCTCTGATCTGGAGAGGGCTCTATATTTTTTTAAAATCACCTCCAATTAACCAAATGTCATACTAGATATTGTAATCCATGGCATGTGCACAGTGAGAAGCCACTAAGATGTATCTTGTGAATGAAAGTATTAATAATGCAATTTCAAATTCTAATGAATGGAAAAAAACCCTCCATAATCCATGGAGAAAGGGATTCCCACTAATATCAGCCTTAAGTCACAGAGCCTATAATGTTACCTCTAGTGCTTTATAGCATGCCCTTCTGCACAGATAGTTAAGGCTAGAGGTTTATGATGATTTGAAGTTTGAATGGATAAACAAAGGGCTGGCATATCTAAAATCATCCCAAGCTTGACAATGCACATTTCCAGTTGGATTTAGGTTCCCACTTACTCCTTGAATTAGACTGCTTCACTGAGGAAAATTACCTGCCTGGCTGCTATAAACACCTAAGTTGGCCACCCCTGGTAAAGGTAGGTCTTTCTAGTTCTAAATCCACAGTGAGTCTAGGGTTTCATACAGATGAAAAGTTTTTCTCAAGGTCCTTCTTGGCTGCAAAAAGAGACATTATATAAATAAAAGCCAAGAAACACTTTAACAGTGGTCTTCCCCACAAACAGAAGAGGTTGAGTTTCTGTGAGACCTTGTCTGTACAAAGACATGGAATGAAACAAATAACCTTGTATGGTTTCATCTCCATACTTCCAGGTAAAGCAGAAACCAAAGAAATGTAGAATGCTTTTAAAAATCAAGAAAAAAAATATGTATCTAGTTCCTGATGGCATCTGAGAAGGCTCCTTATGTTTTGACTAAACTCAAGGATTTTCACACATGCCTCACCTCCCATCAACAACTGTCATGTGTCCCGTATACAACTTACCTTCAGATAGGCTGCAATCTCTCCCCAGGCCATGGCCCAACATAAGAATAAAGGTTCCTTTTGTGCACAGTGACAAAACAAAGGAGTCTGAATGACTTGAAGTTGAGACCCAGCAGGGAAAAGGAAGGGTACAATAGGGATGGAATTTGCTACCTAAAGAATCACAAACCAGTAGACTGTTCTCAGCTCCTAGGGAGTACTAGCCCAGGAAAACAGATAACGATGTTAATAGATTAGATATAGAGATTAATATTCAGCAAGCTCTAATTAATTAAACCTAACCAAATACTGGGACGGTACATCAACTCCTGCTCTTGTAAAATGACATACCCAGCACATAAGGAAAAGAAGGTGGGAACACATACACAAACACACAAATGAAAACATGAAATTCTAAACAATGAGTGAGGCAAATTTGACTATGTAGAAAATAATACACCTGGAAATTTCTTGTGTGGAAAATAAAAGAGTATCATAATTCCCACTTTTGTATAATCAACATATCATAGATTACAAAGCATTTAAACAAGACTCAATTATCCCTATTTTACAAAGGAAAACTAGGTATATATCCAATGACTGGTGACAAAAGTTAGCCAAGAATTTGGGTCTCTCAGATTTTACATTTGGCTTTAACAAGACTAACAACAGGTAAAGCTAATGTGGACAGAACCACACTAACAAATCTTGATTATCTAGCTCAGGGTTTGCATGTTCACATGGAAATGAAGCTTTCAGGGCTGGGGATGTGGCTCAGTCATAGAGCTTTTGCCTTGTTATGTACAAGGCCTTGATTTTGATCCCCAGCACCACAAAAAAAGAAGAAGGAGAAAGAGAAGGAGAAGGAGAAGGAGAAGGAGAAGGAGAAGCAGCAGCAGCAGCAGCAGCAACAGCTTTCTGACAGCAAATAGAGTCAGTCGCCAATCTGATCCAACATTATTTAAAGGTATTCAGTTGGTATGGAGTCAAGGTTAAGTCTTCTGCTTGTTATTATACTTGCCTGCTATTTGCCAAATAACCTAGGGATGATGTTCCCAAGATGCTACTAAATCTCATCTCAAGGTGAGTTTGAATAAATAAGGCAACTATCTTACAGTGTAAAGGTACAACATTCCAGGAAAACATCTATTCACCTACCAACTTTATAACCACTAATTTAGTGAGATCCATTTCTGTGTCCTACCTAGACATGTTAGAGCTTAAACAGAATCTAGAGTGCTTCACAGATGAAGGAGAAAATAAAACCCCATGATTGTATAGCGAATGAGTGTTAAAATTATGATTAAAAATCATGTTTGCCATTTCTTAATCTAGGTAGTACTGTTTTAATAACATTAATCTTTTCTCCAACCAAAGACAATGTAGAAGAATGGAGATATTATTTCCACTTTTAAAATTTACTAAAAAGAGCCAGGTATGGTGGCTCACACTTTTAATCCTAGCGCTCGGGAGGCTGAGGCAGAAGGATCATTGTGAGTTCGAGATTAGCCTGGCCTACAAAGTGAGTTCAAGGCCAGCCTGAACTGCATAGTGAGACTCTTTCTCAAAAAATAGGGCTGGGAATTTAGCTCAATGGTGTAAGTGCCTGCCTGGCAGGTGCGAGGTTGTGAGTTCGATCCTCAGTAACAAAATAAATAAATAAAATTAAATAAAATCTACTAAAACAGGGCTTCTGTAACTTCTATCATGCAATCCCTTGGCTATTACAGTCTTATTATAAATGTAAATATAAATAATCGTTCATGAAAATTAAAAGATCTGCCTTCAAACTAATATCATTCATTTAACAGCACAATATGATTTTTTTCTACTGGAACCACAAAAACTGGGCCCTGAGATTCCTTGGTACTCTTCTTTAGTGATCTAAAGACCATTGAAAACATACAAAAAGGTTCACAATGATCAAATAAATACTCTACAGTATAAGACAACATGGAACATTATCTTACTTTTTCAAGTAATAAACACTGCTATAGTAGAAAGAATATGGAAAGTCTGAGTTATGATTTAGGCATTATTATTACTGCTCCAGGCTTATGATCACAGTATTTATTGTAAACTTAGATTTATTCTGGTGATACTAGCTTTCGGAGGCTAGCGAGCAATGCTGCTGAAATGTTGCTAGTGTGAACTGAGACACTGCACACCAAATATCAAAAATTCAATCACTATTAATAAGTTTATGTTTTATAATATCAATATATGGTGTTATAAAATATTTTGGATATACTGGGCTAATATATGTGAAAATTAATTTTACTTATAATTTTTACTTTTTAAATGTGATTATTAGAAAAATTTAAATTGCATTTGTGACTCTCACTATATATTCTATTTTCTGACATAAAATCAGTACCTCTTAATCATGGCTGCACAGTAAAATCTTCTGGGAACCAGGTTAAAAAATTCTGATTTCTGGATCCTATCTTTGAATATTCTTATTGAATTAGCCTGGATTCTAGCTTTTAGCCATTTTTTTCTTTGCTTGTTTGTTTAGAATTTTTTAACTGCTACCCAACCAATTTACTTTGTTATACAGCCAGAGGCAAGAACCACTGGTGAAGATTCTATACCAAGTGGCTGCTGGTGTTGTATGCCCAGAGGAACACTCCTCTTGTCTTTGGATTTAAGATCAATAAATATTTGTTCACAGATATTCTGAAGCCTGATTCTGTCCTTTGCCTCTCCAAACCAACCTGGCTCACTCAGCCACCCATTCCCCATCTCTTGATTTACTGTACATTATAAATATGACATTTTCCTAGAAGTAAAATGCCTTTGGATTTGGGTGTGATTTAATCTTCTTTTAGAGAGACAGGGGCTTACAAACACAAGAGGTGCAAGTTGTACATGTACAGATCCTAATGCTAGTCCTGAAGGCTCATAGTTATTGATGCACTCTTTCTGACTACCCTTAGGTTTGATTCATCAGTTGGTGAAGCTGATCTGTGATACAGATGGCATTTTGAGATGTTGATGAAAGATGTTACATATGCAAGGTAGAAAGAATTGGATATATCTTTAAGGATAGGAAAGGATAAGTGTTCACTTTTTTACTTCTCCTTTTGGTCAGTGGCCTCACCTAGATCATCCCAATCAGATAATGGTACATTCCAGTTTTGTAGTTCTTCAGTAAAGGAAGCCTTTTTCAACCCCTAGGAGCAACCTTGGAGCTAATTTCTTGGAGCTAATAAGGTGGTAGTGATGATGATGATGATGACAATGACAAAACAAGCTACCATCTGCCATGTACCTGTTTAGTATCAAGCACTATGATAGATATTTTACTCCCAGATGTGATTTCATTAGGTTTGTATAAAAGTGCACTAGCCCTAAGGTAGTGCACTAGCTCAGGAGGTAATAAAGCTATATCTCAGGTTATCTAATTCCAAATACCCTGCTTCTTCCTTCATATCACTCTACATAATGTAATCCTTGAGGCCTTTCAATCTCCCAAGAGTCTTTTGTTAGTGATCTAGAAGACTCAGGCCCTATACTACAAGGGAAATTAACAAAAACTAATAGGTTTTATGGTCATAACACACTCTCGTGTACCTTTGCTATTTGTCTTGCCATGAAGAAATTTTTACATTTTATCTCATTCACTGAGACATCCCATGGCATTAAAGAATTGCCGGTACCATTTTGTAGATGAAAGAATCTAAGCTTACAACAAAGAACAAATTCCAACTCATTATCTCAAGGAAGGCCAACAGCTGGGACACCTATCCAGTGTTCTTCCCCCACAGCACCCTATTAATTGGTGACTCAGAGGAAGAAGAAACTGCTGGAAATTCCCTCCTAAGAGTACCTTTGTTAATGTCCAGGTTCTTCATGGTACAAACGCCAAGGCCTTGTAAACCCCTGCAGGCTATCTGCTTCCCACACCCAGCACATTTTAGATACCAACCATTTGACTTTCTTTCAAAAAGTAATTTGTGCAATCAGTAAGCCCAGCTCAGGGGTGAGGCACAGCATAGATACAGTTACATTCCGAGTCCTGGGATAATACATAGAGTATTCATACTTCCCTGAATGAAACAAGGTAAATGAGGCATAAAAAAAGGAGAGAAGGGGACTATATGAAATTACAGAGTAGAGAGAATAGAGTAGAGAAGATGGGAAGGATTTATAAGAATAAAAGATAAAAGAGGGAAACATTGAAAAGAAATATAAGAAAGGCAAAAAGTTTATAGACTATACAGTTAAATGGGTCTTCAAAACCATCCAGGCCAACATGAGAAAGGAAAACTAAGGTCTGATGATGGAAGTGATGTGAACAAAGGTGGGAAGTGAGGAGGGTTATTAAAATAAACAAAATAAACAAGAGACAAAGGAAACATCTAAAAATTGGAAAGGTGAAGATGAAGTCCAGGTCCTATGTAGGAGACAAATAATAAAATAAAATAATAAGAGAAAAGCCACCATGAGAGGATTAAGCAGGATAACATGGGCTAGTGAAGGGGAAGTCAGGAATACAAAGCCAAGGAGAAAGGAGAGGAGAGTGAAGACTGACACTCACCCTCACAAAGCTGGCAGGAAACCATCCCTCCTCATCGTCGATCTGGCCCCACCACCAATCCTTGTTGGAAGCATCCAAGACTTTGATGACGTCGCCAGCCTTAAATGCCAACTCCCGGTTGGCCATGGTGACGTGATCCCATACTGCCTCAGCACTAACGATGGACTCTCCAGTGATCAGCTTAGGAGACAAAATAAGAACGTGTTCAGTCCACACAGCTGGCTACCTTTCTTGTTCCTTTCCCCACCCACAGAGCTCTACTAATTAGGGAAAATCTCATACATTCTACTGGTAGGGGTGGGGGTAAGGGGAGTGGCAATAGACTATAAACTCTGTTGGGCCACATGATAATGCTGTCACCTCTCCATTAGCCAATGCATAGAATGACACAATGAGTGGATATAGACTATACATGTGTTATGATCTTCCCTAGAGAAGAAAGCTCCAGTTCATCTCTCTTTGGTGTTTCAAGGCAGATCTGAGTCTGGAATCTTCCCAGCATGAAATTAATAGCTAAAATGAAGTTCGCACATATTAGCTTTCAATTTGTGTGCTCTTTACCCTTTCCATTTCTTGTAACTGACCAATTGAGAGTTGATGGTACCCCACTGTACCCCTCTCCCTGGAGTAACAGACCATGACACTCCTGACACACAACAGACTCTAGTGCTACAGCCTCCTGCCCTCACTCACACATGATGCTGCCTAGAAAGGTCACAGGTATGAAAAACTATGATTTCCTGTGATACTCTATGCCCAAAAAAATCAACCTTGGCACAGATTAATTCAGTGCTCTGTACAATCACCCTGTGAGATACAAAGGGAGTTTGAGTTGACTTCTGCATGTGATACACATCAAAATTGGGCAGCAAAGAAGTCGAGATATGAGCCAAGGATCATCCAGTAAGGCAAAGGCTGTGTAGGCACCCCAACTCAGCTCATTAGATCATTCTGCAAACCACAGCAGGAAACAACTGTTCTCCCACCACATAAACACACATATTTATGCTACTTATCTAAGCACAGTGATAAGGATGGGAGTTAGGGGTAGTCTGGCTCTCTCTGGCTATCATCCTGACCACTGTTCTTTGTTCATTTTTTCCACTCAACTGTTCCAGCCTGGGATCACTAGTCTTCCCAGCATCTGCGGAAACATATTCTAGAATAAAGAACATACAGCCTGTCAGGCACAGGAACCTAAGCATTCCCTCTCCAGCTCTAAATTCCTGAATATGTCCTTTAACTTTAAGCTTTAAGCTAACTTTAGGCTTTTTCATCAGTCTGCTTTGAAGAAGGATTGACTCCCCAAAGCAATCATGGTACCCTAAGATTGAAGACAAAACAATTTAAAGACAACAGACTTTATGTAAGGATATGTATACCCTCCCATAGGTCTTCACCTATGGTCATGGGATGAATGTACAACACATCACACACGCATGAACACATATATAACCATAACATTTTGAGTTAAAGTATAATTTTCATCAGGTCCTAACTAAAACACAATTTATTGTTCAGGATTCCAGTCTTGGTGCCTCTTACAAAAAATAAGAGGTGTGACTTAATCTCCTCAATATGTATACAAGATTTTCAGCAAGATCTTTTATAGCACCACATTTCAAATACTTTGTACTACCCTATTTGAAAAGTGTTTTCACATCTAATACATCACTCGATCTGCACTGAATGATTTGAGTCTCACTATTACTTACTCACTATTTTAAAGATGAGAAAATATGCTTAGAAAAGTGATCTGGTACTTCAGCCAATAACATAAGGAATACATTGTACAGCCAAGTCTTTTGACTTCATATACTTTTTAAAGAATTTTTTCTTTATTTTTCATTAGTATTTGTTTACAGTACATAGTTTACATTCCTTGTGGAAAATTGATACATGTAAAAAATATAATTTAATTTCTTTTTTATCACCTTTCCCTTTTCTCCTTCCCCTCCCCATTCACTTATTGAGGGAAATATATGAAATACATAATATACATATTTCTTGTGTTGAGTTGGTACATGTATTTAACATATCTTGATTCCTTTCTTCGTCGCCTTTCCTGCCCCCTCTATCAACCCTCCCTCCATATCGTCATCCCCTTACCCTTTGGGAAAGATCTATCTCCCTGTTTCCTATTTTCTTTCCTTTATTTTGCTCATATATTCTTCCATCTATCAAAATGTACTCTACCAATGGAGTTCTGGGATGGTGGCATAGTGGCAAGTAACAAAAAAATCAGCCTCTCTAAGATTTAGAATGCTGACACTGGAAAATAACAACATAGGAAAGAAAAGGAGGGCACTATAATCCTGGGATGCAGGAAGGACACTGAAGGGAAAACTGGAGCCTACAAAGAAACTGAAGAATTAGACCACAGTGTAAAAAAGGAAAGCGCAATCTGCACTTTCTCCCTAGTTCCTGGCTTGTGGTGAGAAAAAGGAAGAATCTACAGAGATGCAGTGAAAGCAAGTGACTTCAGAAGCCTTCAGAGAGAAATGCTCCAGTGGAATGGAGCAGTGAATGCCATGCACTACAACAGTCACTCACTGTAGCCCAAGTTTTGTGATATCTCTTGGAGAAGGTGCCTGCTTAGATGTCATTTTAGATCAGGGCCAACTGAACCTAGGACTCAGAGCAGCCACAGGATGGCTTCATCTCAGGACTCCCAGTGTTAAACTCCCACAGTGACTGAATCAGGGAGATCCATGGAGATGTCCATAATGAAGGAGGCATGGTCACGCCAGCAAGAGACACCAAAAATGTTATAAGATAAAGAACTCAGTCCCCATCCCCACAACCAGAGGCCAGGTTCAGCTTGAATTTCTGTGGAGTGGAAAGTTCCAAACCAGCCCACTGCCCTAATTCTACTGCCTGCTTTCAGGATTATCCAGCAAGAATCAAGGCTCTGACTGGCTCTCTCATCTACCAGTAAGAGCAGACTCATGCCTTGAATTGGACACTACCAGAAAACTATACACCACTAAAGATAAGCACAGGACTGAAATCATAGAGAAATTTCTCTCTTCTTCCTTTGCTATTGGTCTTTTTGTTGTTCATTTTTTTATTGCTTCTTATTTTGTGAGTGTGAATATTAATTTCAGGGTCTTTATTATATTTTTTATTCTTGCTTTGATTTTCTCCTTCTTTCCTTTCCTCCTGTCTACCTCAGTAGTTTCCTGATGCTCAAGAAATATTTATGTCCTTCAGCCTTACTTCTAATCTCCTTTTCTTCTTTCATTTCTCTATTTTTTTCTCTTCTCCCTTTTAAATTTTCTCCTCTTAAGGTAAAATTGCTCTATTAGGTAAATATTTGCTGCATATAATTTTCTCATTGGTCTTAGACTTTGTTATATAACTACAAATATTGTACCTAAAATGGCAAATTATTAGTCATCACAGTTTGTCATTTTTCAATCTGTGTTTGATGCTGACTGTAATACTTTAGCTAACATGACATAGTTATGATCAACTGGTCTTAATTACGTGTTGATACTTAGATTGTCTAGAGGGTCATAAACAATATTACAGACCAGTACCAAAGAACTGTGTGCTAGGCCAAACAGGCTGCAATCTTTTATCCCTAACAAACAGAAGAGGCAGGATTCTGGGACAAAATCAAAGGGCAAAAGTCAGCTACACCTAGGAAACATCTCTGAAAAGTAGCCATTTTCTTAGTAAAAAGCCAACTATAATAAGCAATTTGCAAGCCTTAAAGCAGAAAAAAATGAACCAAACATAGAAAATGAGGAAAAATGAAAGCAAGATGGAACCCAACACCTACAACTTGCCCAAGGAAAATCCAGAGGGTAATGAAGTAAAAGAAACCAAAAGTCCCCAAGCTAACCTTTCTGAAATGGTAATAGCAAAAGTAACAAATACATGAATAATTCACTTGACAAAACCAAAACAGAAATAATTACACAGGTAATTAAAATGATGATGATAATGAAAGAAATGGTTAGAAAAACTAGAGTAGATGCAGATAAAAATGGAAGAGCTCATGAAAGACAGGGAATCTGTGAATGCCCTACAAAAGAAAGACGTGGATGTTATAAAACAGATTCAAATAGGTATATAGAAGATTCAAAATTCTATTGAAAGTATACATACAGAACCAACCATTGTGAAGATAAATACCAATCCTAGAAAACAAACTTATGGTTGGTGATCATCAAATGAAAGACACCTTAAAAATAACAAAAGACCATGAAAAGTCAATCCAACCCCTGCTAGACAATGCAAAGAATAAGATTAATTGAAATCAATGAAAAATCAGAAGACAGGACAAAAGACATAAAAATTTGTTCACAGAAACAGAAATTTTTCTAGGTTGGAAAAAGAATTTGAATACAGAACATGAAATAGCCATGAAAAGGAAAAAAATATACTAAGACATATAACAGTCAAGATTCCAGAAATTCAATACAACAGAATATTAAAAGCAATTAGAAAAAACAAACAAATCGCCTATAAAGAAAAATCCAGCAGAATCACAGCAGACTTCTCAACACAAACCCTCAAGCAAAGGAAAGCTAGGAGTGAAATATTGCAAGCCCTTAAAGAAAACAACTTCCAACTCAGATATCTTTCAAAATTGATGGAGAAATAAGATACTTCCATGATAAAGAACACCAAAAGAAATGCGTGAACACCAAACCAGCACTCCTAAAAGTTCTGTGGGATAGTCTAGAAAAAGACAATGAAGACAAAAATTCAAGAATCCCAACAGTATGGCAAGGAAAATATGACAAGGATAACCCAATACATATCAGTTATAACTATCAATGTGAATGGTCTCAATTCACCAATCAAAAGAAATGAATTCACAGAATGTATCAAGAAACAAGACCTAACAATATAATGCATGAAAGAAACACTAACTAAAAAAATAAAATTCATATACTGAAAGTCAAAGGATAGAAAACAGTACTTCATGCAACAGAAACCCAGAAAAAACAAAACCCAAACAGCAGGGGAAACACTTCAAAGAATGAACAACTGGGATCTCATTTTATTAAAAAGTTTCTGTACATCAAAAGAAATCACCAACAGAGTGAAAAGACAACCCACAGAATGAGAAACAATATTTAGCCATTGTCCCTCAGACAATGGTCTTCTATCTAAAACATATAAAGAATTGAAAAAAATCAGATCCCCCTAATTCAAAGACCGAATCCAAAGAGTGTGAATACACACTTTTCAGATGAAGAAATACAAATGGCAAATCAATGTATGAAAAAATGCTTGACATCAATGGTCATCCAAGAGATGAAAATTAAAACAACACTGAGATTTCAGTTCACCCCAGTAAGAATGGCTACCATCCAGAAATCAGCCAGTAACAAATGCTGGAGGGGCTGTGGGGAAAAAGGAACCCTTCTCTGCTGTTGGTAGGAATGTAGACTGATACAACCACTGTGGAAATCAGTGTGAGGATTCCTTAAAATTCTCGACCCAGCTATTCCACTTCTGGGTATTTTCCCAGAATAATTAAAAACATTGCACCACCGCAATATACCTACGTTTATAGCAGCACAATTTATAATAGCTACATCTTGGAAACAACCCAAATGCCCATCAACTGAGGAATGGATAAAAAAAGATATGGTATTTTTATACAATGAAGTACTACTCAGTTATAAAGAAGGATAAAATTGACACATCTATAGGTAAATTAATACAACTTGAAACCATACTCATAAGTGAAATAAATCAGACTCGCATGTGTAAACATGGTATTGTCTCCCTAGTGTAAGAAGCTGAAAAAGTAAATAGGATCCAGAATGTACAATAGATACTGTGAAGTAGAAGGAAGCTGTCCAAAAGGAAAGAGAAACTGGGATGGGGAAAAGAGAAAAAAAGGAAGGGAAAAGGAAAAAAAACATATATATATATATATATACACACACACATATATATATACACGTATATATATATACACATATATATATACACACATATATATATGCAGTTAAAATATACTGCTAATTGATATTAGTTCATTGAAAAGAAAGGTATGTGCCTATATTGTTTCATCAATTTTTCATGCCTATAGCTTGTAATAGGAGCAACTACTTTGAAAATAACAATACATAAAGTACTAACCATTGTTACTCTCCTACAATTTTACTTTGAAATTTTGTACCATTGTTTTTGTTGGTTTTTTCCTTTAAAATAAAAAAAAAGAAACCTAGAAAAAAATAGGGATATCTATTCTATTTGCAGACAAAGTGGGTTTCAATCCAAGACTGACCAGAAGACACAAACAAGCTCACTACTTACTTGTTAAAGGAACAATATAAAAGAAAGAGATATCAATCATAAATACATAGGTACCAAATATTGGTGCAACAGAGTACATAAAAATTAATTGATATGAAAAATAAGATGAGCATAAATATAATTGTAATGGAGGACTTCAGTACCCTACTGTCAAAAATAGATAGATCATGCAGTCATAGGTGAGATTTTTTCGAGGTGGCTAGATCTAGGACATATGAATATGTATTAATGGTATGATTAGTCCACTGATTGGTTTAGTATGGTTCTCAGTGTATATGCTGAGAAGTGCCACCTTGGATGTGGGTGGCACCACTCACAAGGCTTGTAGCCACAATGGGATTAAAGGGACAGGAGGGCAGGCTGCTGCTCAATTTTTTTGTTGCTTTCTGCCTGCCACACCATGAACCCTTTTTCCTCTGTGATACCTCTCTGCCATGCCACGCTACCTTGGAGCTAGCCAACTATGGAATAAAACCTCTACAAACTGTGAGCCAAAATAAACCTTCTTCCTGTAATCTGTGGTGTCTGCTGTTTTGTCTCACCAAAGAGAAATTTAACTAAGACACATTTCGAAATCCAAAAATCTGAAATCTGAAATACTGGGCTCAAGCATTTTGGAAAGGGACACTTAAGCTGTATTATTCCTATTTTTTTTTTAATGAGGAAACTGAATACCAGAGAGGTTGAATAATTTCCCCAAGTTCACATAGCACCTAATACAATGTAGGAATAATCTGGCTCTAGAGATTCTGCTTTTACATATCCTGTCTCTGAATCTAAGTTTCTTCACATATAAAATGAAGATAATTCTATACTCTCATTTGCCTCATGAACTGTAAAACACAGAACCAAGTGCTGGCAAATGTGTGTGTGTATGTGTGTGTGTGTATGTGCAAATGTGTGAGGACTAATCCAAGAGACAGTGGTAGCTGTGTAAGCCTGCTGTGCTTGTCTATCACTAACACTAGAAGGAGCAAAAAGAAGTTTCCCACTAATCCTCTGGGCTGTTTTTCAAAAGTTACCTAAATTTGGGTTGAACACTGACTCCAGGTCTTTCTTTTGTATACAGAATCAAAATTTAACTTACTACAAGATTTCCATATGAGGGTACTTTGCTCATTCACTTCCATCCAACATTGAACGTGTGGAAGGATCTGCTCACTGTGATTGACTTTTGGTCCTTATCTGAAGATTACAGGGCCTCCAGGCACCAACCAATAACAAATGTGGTTGAAGTAGTATGCAAATCAAGTTAAGACCAGGCAACCCTACCTTCAATTCTGGGCTTAGTTACTTTAAAGAGTAGCAGTGACAAAAGGAGGTGAGGACTAGAAGAGTCAAAGAGACAAATCAAAATGGAACTGTTAGTGTGTAATGAGGACACTGAAGAGTACAATTTTACCTTAGCCAAAGACAAGAGTTTCAAACTACATACTCTTAGGCCTCAGTCCCTTCATCTGCAAAATGGGATAATGTTTGCCTCATAGGCAGAGTTGTAGAGTAAGAAAGGATGTTAAATGTAATGTGTTTAGTAGTGTTTGGCATATGCTGGTCTAGTACTATAGGACATCAAAGAAAGGAAGGATTATAAGTGGCACTTGGTTCTAGGAAAGGTTTTGTAGGGCATTAAAGACAGGTTTTAGAAAATAATAGGACTGCAACAGATACAGAAGGGAATGGAAGGGTAGAATGGAATTTAAGAGGTGAAGACAACAGGGATTTGATGGTGAACTACTTAAGTTTGAAGAGGGCAAGACTGAAAAAGCAAAATGGACAAACAACTGCAAATATGGACTGGAGTGATGTATGAACCATCTATAATCTGGTTTGAAGAGAAGGAGGTGGTCAAATTTGATTTTGGGGAAAAGAATCAGTCTTATATGTGGTCATTAAAGTGTAAGGGCATATTAGGAGGAAATGTGACTTTGAAGAAGAGATTATAAATTTTTGCTCTTGAAAGTATTAAATGTGGAGAATCAACAAGACATACAAGTAGGTTTAAAGCTCAAGTGAGGGAAAGAAAGATAGATATAAATAGGCTTGTGAGTCAGTGGCTGAGGAGAAATTATAAGGAAGATTTACCTGTAGGTAATAGCTAAGAAAAAAGGTCACATACCTTGAGAAATTGTGACAATAGGAGAGGCACAGAAGAGACAGAGAACCAAACCTAAATGGAGTTGTCAGCACATCATTAGCATACCAAGGACTACAATCTCATGAAAGCCAAGGATAAGAGTTTCAAGCATTAGGGGCTGATCAGCATTATCAAATGGTACAGAGTTACATAAAGAAAGCCAAGGAAAGGCCTTTGAAGATTGGCTACACTGAGGGTTAAATTTTCTATTCTCAATCTGGTTTATAGCCCTCCTACCACCAAAAGCCCTAATTCTCACCTGTCCCTATTCTTCATCCTACAGGCACAACATAACGCCAAGAGTCGGTGCTTGGTTACTCTAGCAAGTTACACAAATAGCTCTGGGCCATGAAACAACACTATTGTGACTTCTAACAGGATAACTTTCAGCAACCAGTTGGGATGCAGGAACGAATATACATTTGCTCTTACTCAGACTTATCAATGAATGGGGCATATAGTTTTTCTCACTCCCACATGAAAGATACTTCTGGGTATGAATAAAAAGAAAGGGCTACATTATGCTTAAGACAGAATAGGATCATATTCCTTTTTAACCAAATTTACCAAAATAATTCTAATTTCAAATATTTTATTCCACAAATAGATACATTTGTTATTATAGCCATGTACCCTGATTTTTAACCTGACGATATAATAACAATAACCTGGGGACATTGGGAATTTAAAAATCTAAGACCGCTCTCTAAAAACAACAAGGAATGTGTCTATATATAACTTGGAATGAATGAGCAACAGGTTCGTTGAGGGAGCAGACAAAAGGAAAGGAGGAAGAGAAGGAAAAGAAGGAAGAAAAGGAAGGAGCAAGATAAATCTATTAAAAACACATGCTAACCATTGTGTTGGGAGGTCTTCCATTTATGATACAAACCCCTATAATTCTCCAAAGTTAGCATTAACATTCCCATTTCTTCTGAAGATAACCTCTGAAGTTAAACAAGCAGCCCAAGTCACCCAGTCAGTGCGTACTAGAGCAGATTTCAATCTCAAATTAGCCTTATTCTATAGCTTTGCTTCTGCCAGTCATGCACAGTGCTGCTTAAGAAGGCAGAGAGTTAGATGAGCCCACCCTGTAACGACTCCGAGCAGTGGTGCTGCACATATGTCATACATGATGCTGCAGGAACACACAGCCCTCTATCAGCAAGCAAGCCAAGTCACCTCAGCAGCTAAGCATCAGATGTTCAGATTTAATCACAGTGTTGGCACTTTGTGATAAATAAGTGGATTTTCATTGCAGTTTGGACACTTGGTCTCTACAATGTTTGCCATCACTGCCCTAGAGAGCTTATTAAAAGGCATTTCTGAGTCCCAGGGTTTTGATTAGGTAGCTCTGAACTAGGGCTCAAGATCTTAACAGGTCCCAACTAATGCTGATGGTATAGAGAGCGTATTTGGGAGAACCAATTGCCCTAGATCAGTGATAGCAAGCCTTTCAGTGACACAGCCTGCTGTGGCATATGTGCTATTAAGTTCACCACTACTGTCCTAGATAATTTTCCTAGTCTAGGCTCTACCCTTTTATCTCCTGACACTTCATTCTCCCCAGGGATTCATCATGTATATTGGACTCTTGCTTCTAGTACTTCCAGCCTATTTTCAAGACCTTCTACAGCTGTTGATGTATGTCTTAGAAACGATATTTAGGGCCATGCAATAAGCACACTCAATAGCAGACTGTGCTAACACAAGAAGAAATAATTAGGATTACAACCCTCAATTGGTTTTCTAGAGCTAAATCACTTGTTTCACTCTTCTTGCTCTTGCCCAAAATCTGAAAGTCACCAACCGCCAAACAGATACTTAACTAGCCTGGGTGGTTGCTAGACATATTTATTTGATTATCAAGAAGCAGAAAGAGTATATTTTTTCAAAAACTGAACAACCTTGTGTTGCACAGAATAGCAAACGTGCCAATTGCCAAAAAGGTAGCTGAGCTGGGCTTGCCTTCTGAGAAGAATCACAGAAGAAAAAGGAGGAATACGAACATAGTCTACTTCTCTGTGAGGCTTTCTGACTTTGACATCTGCCCCTTTCTTCACAGAATGACCTCTTTCTCAATAGCTAGCATGGACAAAAGCAAAATTCCTTTTCCTTGTTCGTTTCAAACATATCTTTAAAAAGCTGGAAGAATTTTATATTCTCTTCCAAAGTAGTCATACATCCTTTTAATACAGCCTTGTAAATAGACTCTATCTCGTCAAAAGTATTGATGCATAACCATCCTCTATTTCTGGAAAAGAGTGACCCAGGCTGTTTCAACAATAGCTAAGAGGCAACATGGTGTAAAGCAAAGACTCATATTGATGACTGGAGGAAGTTCTGCCAGTAACTGATTGCATACTGGAAAGCAGTCTATATATCCATCAACAGATGAATGGATAAAGAAAATGTGTTATCTACACATAATGGGATATTATTTGACTATAAAGGATAAATTCAAGACAGTCGTAGGAAAATAGATACGTCTGTAAAATAAAATGTTAAGCTTAAATATCATACAATATCTCTCATCTGAGGAAGGCAAAGTGCAAATAAAGAGCAAAATAAAAGACTGACAGAAGAAAGCAGAGAAAAGAGAAAGGGTCAAAGAGACTTAAGGTGAGAGGAGAGGTAGAGGGGAAGTAAAAGCATCTAATATGTGACCAAGATGTACATAAACCAAATGCCCACAATGAATGTAAACATTATGTGTCATAAACATGAACTTAAAATAATACCAATGAAAATGGGGAAAGGGGATCTAGAGATGGAGGGAGGCAGTGAGTGGGGAGGGAAAGGGGAATAAAAAAGAATCAAGATCTGATATATATATGTGTGTGTGTGTGTATATGTATATATATATATATATATATATATATCCTAAAATGAATGTAAACATCATGTATTGCAAATATGTACTAATAAAATGAAATTTAAAAAAAGAAAACGTAACTAGATGGATCAAGGACAATACATGAGAGAGAAAGGTCATTAGCCTCTTGACTGGAGAAGTCTCCCACACCCACAGCAGCTCCCAAGTAACAAACATTAACTTATATCTTCAAAACACCTTGGATAGGAGTTACTGTCAAGCTGTTCTGGGACTGTCTGACATCTCTCAAGCACCTCTAACCTATAAGTCAGGCATTAAAAGGCAAATACACTAGAGATCCTTAACCTGAGGCCCCCATTCAAATTCTGCTTAGAATTACCCCTAAGAGTTTTAACAAGCACCTCTAGTGATTCTAATCACTTATATTGAAACCAATTGTCTTAAACTTCCTGGGGCTAACAGTGTATAGTGAGAATTTCAGAATTTCCCTTTACTGCACTAGACCAGTCACAAGAAACTAGAATCTCTGAAACTCTATTTCATATTTCTCCTTCTCATAAGGTTCCAACAAGAATGAAGAATGAAAGAGAATGTTCCCAGTCAGCCTAAAGAAGCTATCTATATTTACTCGGCTCCTCCTTCTTCCCCACCCCTCAGCATTGATATCACCACTCCTAATGCAATGTCCTACCATCATCTGTAATCTATATTTGATTTCCTAAAGCTGTATGTAATTTACTTAAGACAGCAATATTCTGAAAGGCAAATTATTTGTATAATGACAACAACAACAATAACAGCAGACTCAGCGATGCCCTCTCCAGGAGTTGCTTAGTCAAAAGTACGCCATAACAAACTGAAGGTTTTCTCTAACTCTAACACTTCCCTGTCTGATGAGCATGTCTGAGCCCTATACCCAAAATGTGTCATGCCCTTGGGCTGGGTACTAAGCCTCCAGTCACCAACTGGGGTCTCTAGCTGCCTTCATTCCCTGAGATAAAGGCAGATCAGGACAAACCTAGAGGAAAAGCAGGGGAGCTCAATAGCTTCAAGTAAGCCTGAAGTAATCTAGGCCTACCTTGACACTTATACTTTTGATTTTTTTTTCTGTGATTGCACTGGGACCAATACTGAAAACCTTCAATTTTCCTGGACTATGACTTGAAGCCTAGCCTTGGAGTTTCCTAGGCTGGGTGGGGGTAGAGTTTCCTCTAGGTTTCCAGAATGGTAGGAGGAGAGGGCTAAAACTTCATGAAGAATCTGTCCTCTGTGCCTCCCACACGCATAGTTCTATACTCATCAACACCAGAGGGTGGGTGGGCAAGGCAAAGAGAAGGAAAGTCATTTTTTATCCATTTGACAGATGCCATGTTAGGAGGGCTGTAGGTGGGGGGGGGCAGGGGAAGAGACAGGTTGGAACTAAGGGTTCTAATGTCTAAATGTGGCCATCTGGTCTAAGGTGATGAGAACAAAAACAGTATTTAGCCAGGAGCATTATGACCTCTCCTGTCTGGAGAACAGAAAGGAAAAATATATTTTAATTAACTTATACCACCTTGAAGTCTCAGTATGCTCACTTAGCATACAGGCTTGCTAAACTCTGGGCCTTGGCATGCATTTCCAAAGAGATTGTAAGTCTCCGGGGGAGTCATTACAACCCAGAGAGGAAATCTGCATCTAAATAGCCCATCAGAAAGCAGAAGATAGTTTCCAGTGGTTCATTGACTTCCCTCTGCCTGTTGGCTCACAGTAAAAGACATCCAGCCAAGACCAAGACACCTAAGTGCTTCTAGTACATGTCAGAAGCCTTTTGTGCTCAGGAGTGGACCATGTTTCTCCTGACAAAATCTAACACACTCCTGGGTTGCCAGCAGACATTCATTAAATGGTAGAAGAATGGAGGGCAGGGGCATTCAGTGAGCAACCACTGGCTCTCAAAGTGAGCCAGTGACTCAAACTGGATGATCTGGCTTCCCAACAGACATTGTTTTAAAGACTTCAAGTGATACAACATCTAAACTCAGGTTTCAAACAGGACACAAGATAAGTCAAATCAGATCTACCCACAGGGTCCTGGAGGGATGGTACCAGGTCTGTGCTTGCAGGAAAAGTGTTTGTCCTTATAACAAAAGAAGTTCAAGTAGGTTATTCACGCTTATGTAAAGGAAGCTTCTTCCTATCTGGGATAGGTAGAGGATGTGGGTGTAGAGAAGTGAGGGGACCCAAAGTAGTTGATAGGGAAAAAGCATCCAGTAAGTGCGAGGGTTTGAAGCTACTCTTCTTCACTCTGTCCAGGGCTCAAGAGCCTGAAAGATAATGGATTCTTTTACTCAGAAGTGATCAAGATTGGAGACTCAAAAGAGCTATTACAATGAGTTGAGTCCTCAATTTTACAGGTAAAAAAAATTAGGGTGCAAAAATTAAGTTGGTTAAAGTATTAATCTAGTCAGTACCAGAGCTAATAATAGAAACCAAGTCTACAGTCTTCTAGAAGGATGTATGCCAATTGCTTCTGAACCCTACACTCCATTTATTTTTTTTTGTACCAGAGATCAAACTCACAACCTTGCACTTGTCAGGCAGGAGCTGTGCCACTGAGCTATATCCCTGGCCCCTACATTCCAATTTTTAAAAACAAAAACACTTAGCTCCTCCTTTCATTTAAAAAAGTAACTATGCAATGACAGATGTCAATTTGTTTCCTATCAGTTTAATATCTATATGTATCCCTCTATTTTAGGCAGCTTAGATGGAAACCTATATACAGTCAGAGAGAGACTGGGCTCTCAAGGAAGCCGGTGAAAAATAAAGACATCAGAATTGTAGCTGGAGGCACACCTGAAGGCCAGGCCTCAAGACAGAGATGCAATGGCCAGGCCTACATGCTTCTTTAAGGAATAAATAGTAACTTGGAATTATTCCATAATTAAAGCCACCTGCCCCAGTAGGTCCAGACAGGCATCATTCACCCAAGTGGGTGACAAGAGCATCTGGATCTGTCCATTGCCTAAAATGCCTTTGTTCCTTACATGTACCCTTGCTATGTGACTCATTTCCCTACTGAATCAAAATTAGCAGCTAAGTGGCTATACTTATAATACCATAGGTTGATGGCAGTTTGACCCACGTTGTATGCACATTGTGACTTTGTTGTATAAATTAACCCTGACAAAGGGCCTTGCTGGCAACACACTTGGAACCCCTCCTGTCTCTCAAGAGCTATCTGTCAATATAAACCTTTCCTACTCTTAACCTCCACTGTTCCTTGGAATTCATCAGTTTTGAGGGACACAAACTTGGCACATCTGACATCTAGCAGGTTGGGAGTTATATTTCTCTTGTATTACCACATCATCTTGCAAACCTCAAATATAAATAATAAAAATTTCAATAAACTCGGGCGTGGTGGCTCACACCTTTAATCCCAGCACTCAGGAGGCTGAGGTAGGCGGAGCGTTGTGAGTTCGAGGCCCGGCTTGGGCTACAACGCGAGTGCAAGGTCGGCCTGAGCTACATACTGCGACCCTGCCTCAAAAAAAAACTGGGGCTGAGGGTTTGGCTCAGCAGTTTAAGCACCTGCCTGGCAGGCGTGAGGTTGTGAGTTCGATCCCCGGTGCCACAAAAAAAAAAACAAACAAAAAAAAAACAAATTTCAATAAACCAACAAGAAAACACTTATGCCAGTATCTAAATACTATTAATATAGTATGTGCTTTATAAAAATTGCTTCACAAATAGAAATTTAAAACCAGTATTATTAACAATATAATGCATGAAGAACTTCTGCAAATTTCTCCCTGAGCCTTGCTGTAGAGATCACTGTTTTAGATATGTCTGGTGTTCTTTGCTCCCACAGCTCTGCAGACATTACTTCAGTACTAAAACCAGAGCTTGCTACTTGCAAGGGTCCCGAAGAGGTCTGTCTGTCTGGGGAATGAAAGGACAAAAACAACCCAGAATGATAGCTGAATAACTTCCAGAATCATCTCATCATCAGGTATCTTTGCTTGGGAATCTGAAATTCAAATTCAAACTAAAATGTAAATGCTAGTAGAAAACACAATGGCATAGGAACAATGGGCCCCAAGATTGGCTTCATTAGTGACTTCTTGTTGTATACTTGGACAGATCTAGTTCTTTTCTGAGCTAACTGAATTAGGTCATTTTAAATAGAAAGCTAAGTGAAATGAATCAGACATATAAGCTTAAGTACCATATTCTCATTTGAATAATGTAAGATAAAAGGCTGATAAAAGGAATTTAGGAAGATAAATCTTTTGCAAATTGTAAGGGGTCTAAGAAATCAAGCATGAGGGGAGGGGGGATGGAAAGGAGACATAAAAAGATTTAAGGTGTGTCATATACATACACCAAATATCCACAATGAATGTAAACATTATATGTCACAAACATAAACTAAAAAATGACAATAATAATAATGAAAATGGGGAAAGGGGACCTAGAGACAGAGGGGTGGGAGGAACACAAGAAGGGGAAGGGAAATAAAAAGAACCAAGATATGTTAAGTATATGAACACAAACCTTATGTACTGCAAACATGTCCTCATAAAACAAAATAAAAATAAAGAAATAAAAGAAATAAATGATATCATTTTTGAGCTATGATGCTGCCTTGATCTTTAAAGGGTTTTTCCTTTTTTTGGTTTTTTGTACTGAGAATTGAACCCAGGCCCTCACACACGCTAGGCAAGAACTCCACTACTGATCTGCATTCCTCACTCATTTTATTTTGAGACAGGGTCTCACTAAGCTGCCCAGGCTGGCCTCAAACTTGTGACACTCCCCAGACTCTCCACCTGTGTCTCTGCCTCTCTAGAAGTTGTAATTTTAAGACTTCACCACTGTGCTCAGCTCTGAAAGTAGGTAGAAATTGACCTGAGGAGGGATGGTGTCCTGAACAGGGATGGCTTTGGGTTCCACTACCAAAAGCAAGAGCAGTATCTCCTCTAGCCAACATAGGCCATTGGGTTCCAATGACCCCAAGTATCTTCTCCCAAAAGATTAAGTAGGTACTCTTCTATCTGTTCGTGTTATATTTTCTAAATTGTCTTCAAAATTAGGAGCTCATTAGATCCTCTCAGCAATTCTGAGGTAAGCAGGCAAAGAATAAGTTGTTCTATTCTAAACACGCGGAAACAGGCCTAGACAAAGGAAGTCACTTAGCTGCTCGTGAAGCAGAGGTCAGAAAAAAAAGCCAGATATTTTACCTCATGGTCTAATTTTTTTTCCAATAAGAAAAAATATGGCTAACATTTATTGAATGCTTAAAATATGAGATAAGTCTAAAGATTTACATATACTAACATTTCATCCCAGTTTAAATATGAAGAAACTAACATTCGCAAAGACGGACTAATCGATAAAAGTCACACAGGGCCAGAATCAGAACCCAAGAAGTTTTACTCTCAAACCAGTGCTCCTAAATGCTGCTCCCCACAACACAACCTCACACTTCATTGAATCATAGCTGAATCAGGTATGATTCAATGAAGTTCAGTCAAACAATCTCCAATGTACAGCAAGGTAGAGAACAGTGTGTATAGTATATTACTATAAAAAATACAGAGTAATACAATATATTTGCTTATGCATCCATATTTTTCTGAAAGTATTCATTGGTGACCTCTGCAGAGAAAAGCTGGGTTGCTAGAGGGCAGGGATGGGAAGGAAGGCTTTTTACTGTGTATTCTATTGGACCTTGTAAATTTTGAGCCATGTATTACCTATTTAAAACTAAAAATTTTAAAATGAAGTATCTAAGGTCAAGTGAGTTGAGAAAATTGCATGGCTGTTTCTTGGTAGGGCTGCAGCAGCTAACCCTTCCCCATTTACCTCTCTGCCTTCCCAAACGTGAAGGAAAAAAGGTACCTGTCCCCTGTAACCCTCCAGTACCCCTTCATGTTAATCTAATCCTCTAGAAGGGTCAGTACAGTTTTTAACAACATAAATGAAAATAGCAAGATTGAGCTAGGCTTCACTAGTAAATCAGTGGAAATCAAAAAATACTGCATTGGCAGCAAGACAGATGACACAAGAGGACTTTAACCTCAATGGTTTTCCAAAGCCTGACCTCCCGATTCCCTCTACTTTTTTTCCACTCTGACTCAAGTGTGCCTAGCTTTCCTTCTCCTGAGTGGCAGAAATAAACAAGCAATAAAGGCTCTATTTCATGATCTGGCCCAGCTCAAGAGTCTTTGGGTGTACAAAAGAAGAATACACCTAGAGAGAAAAAGTAAGCCCAGCTTACTTTTAATATTCACATGAAAGCCAGAAGAGTCAGCCCATATGGTCTCTAAGTCCTCTTTGGTTCTTAGATTTCAACCATCTTATCCCTCAAGAGTTGGCAAAAGTCTTCCAAAGATCAACCCTCAAACCTATTTTCTTCTGGCCTACCCTTAGGTAGGTCAGCCCCACATGGCTTCTATAACCAGGAAGCTGTGAAGACGTAGGTGGCCAAGGTAGATCCAGTGCCTCATGGGATCCTCCTCCAGAAGAGGCTTAAGTAAGCAACACAATTCCCTCTCACAACAGCCTAACATCTTCTCTAATGCTGTATTGCTTGCAACATACAAGAGATGAGTGGGACGAGTGAGACGTGAGCTTCTGTGGCAGGAAGGGTTAATCAGTGTGTCTGTTATGAGCAAGCAGCAAAAATGCTAGGAAAGCCTGGATTCCAGGCAGCCACCTCCCTCCTGGTTCCTACTATATGTAAGAGAAAGCTCCATGCTTTTACATATATTTACTTGAAGGGCTTCTTCCTTTAGCACTAGGAATGGCAGCTTGGGGTGATGAGAGTATAGGGTTGGGAGTCCAAAGACATACCTTCTAATACTAAATCCATTGTTACCTAATCCTGTGTTGCCAGTCTCAGTGCCCCCTTCTCTGAACCACAGTACCCTCATCTGTAAAATGGATGCAACGGTGTTTAACAGAATGGTGTGGGGGATAGGTAGAGAAATTAAGTAAAGATAAGTGATAAACTCCTCAGTTACCTCCAAATTACCTTTAATTAAGACATGAATGAAATCTTAACATAAATAGCAACACATGCTCAACTATTCATTTATTTACTTATTTATGTGGTACTGGAGACTAAACCCAAGTCCATTTCACTGAAGTACATTCCTAGCCCTTTTTATCTTGAGACGTCTTTCTAAATTGCCCAGGTGGGACTCAAGCTTTCCATACTCCTGCCTCTGCATTCCAGTGCTGGAATTATAGGCATGTGTCACCACATCCTGATTTATTGTCAACTTTTACATGACAATTTCCCTATTACTTGTCACAATGTACTCTCATACGTTCCAAATCCCATGACATAACATTTGAGCCTATTTTATAAGACCAGAAAACTGAGGCTCAGGAATATTTTGTCTACAATATCTATGGGAAGGTAGTGGGGCTGAGCTACATAATCTTGCTCCTGATCTCCTCCTAGTCAACAAAACAGATGAAATGACTATGAGCACAAACACCTAGAAATAAATTACACTCCCAGGGCCAGAGCTAGCACCTTAGGCTGCTTCCTTTGGCAGATATAAGCACCTGACCTTGCTCTTCCCAATTCAGGAAGAACAGTCCCTACCCATGATCCTTCCCTTTACCTTACTATTTGGGGTCCCTGAGCACCCCAAACTATCTAATCACCTAAATGCTGCAAACCTCTTTTCTTTGCCAGGTCTGACCCAGCATTGAAAACCATTTGTATAGGTGGGGATGAACCCACTATAATTGTAACCATCTGGATCTCAATGAACATTCCTTCCCTTGGTCCCTCTGTTGGCCTTTCTCTATCTCTGCTTACTTCAACATGAGTCAGGCACAATTAGTGATTGGCATAAAAAACAGCTTTGTGGATGGAGAAATGTTCATCTTCAAAGCATTTTCTTAACTCTTAGCATATCTGAGCCTTGACATTATCTAAGGTTAATAATGGTGGCTTCACCAGTAGACCAATAAGACTCAGGAGAGTGAAACCTGACAGGAGCATAGCCTAAGAAGCAAAGCAGCAAGTGCAGCTCCTGTGTCCTGACTTCAATTCAAAGCTGAGATGTGGTCATGAGGCTTCTAAGTCAACTCAAAGGAAAGTCTAGGTCTGCTGATCTATAGCAGGCCTGGCACATTCTGGCTTCTTCTATCACTGCTTCCCAGGTTTTACTGAGAAACAGTATATGGTACCTTCCTTATAGATCCAGCCTTTGGTACCAACGGCCAGAAAGGCTTCCTCAGGACACCATGACCTGGTTTCTAGCTTGAGGAACTCTAAATATAGCAGCCACTCATTACCGGGGCCAGATGGCCCAAGCTGCTATGCCTAGGGGCTGGGTTGTGGTCATTAAGGAAGTGTCTGGTCCCGCAGTCCACTACTAACACAGGAGAGGCTGGGCCTTTGCCAAGTAGGGTATCCCTTTAGACATCCTACTACTTTCTCTCCAACCTACGATTTAGATATACTTTGCACTGTTATTTCATTCCCAAGAAAAGTGAAATTAAATATTCAATGACTTTAGATTTTCTAGGGTACTGCTTCATAATCATACCACATAATGGTCTGTAAGTGGACTGAAGAGTGAAAGGGCAGGTTCAAGCTTTCTGCATTGATCAGTACCAATTTACTTTCTCCACTCTTCTACATCTGCCTGTAAACTCACATCTGAGCCCTATTTGTCTTATGAGTCTGCTACAACATCCATTTTAGCATCCATTTTATTACTGAGTTCACAGATCTCTCAAACCTGATATCAGGATAAAGCAAGCCAGAGAAAACTGATGGAAGCCCACCAGCTGCGGCCAGTTCCCTATCGTATCTACTTACAAGAAAGGCTGATCCTATGGGTAGGATATTTTCTGCACAGGGCTGTCTGGAGCCTATGAGTGTGTCACATAGATGTGTTCAAGTATGTTTCACAGGGAGATTGTTATTCTTTCTTAAATTTGTTCTTTAAGAGTGTGTCTCAGGAATAGGAATGTATACCCCAAAATATCTGAGTATGCATCTCAATGTATCTCATGTATAAGTATATAGCTGTGCCTTATATGTACCCAGGTGTGTTCACACATGCAAATGTGCACAAGCATGCCTCATGTGTGTCACTGTACATGTGCTCTGCTTGTGCTGTGCCACATGGTCTGAGTGTATGTACTTCAAATGTGTCAATGTGAAAGCATGCCCCACCTGTGTATGCCCAATGTGTTTCAAACATGCTCCATGTGTCTGAGCGCTGGGTATAGCATATATATGTATGTGTGGGTATGGGTGAAGGGCACAGACTGGCAACAAGGCTAAATGACTTTTCCCCCTTAATGACTTGTTTCTACCAGCTAGCATTCCTTAAAGTCATGTGGGTCAGTCTGCACATAAGCAGGACAAAGAACCTCAGTTCAAACTGCTTTTATCAAGAGCTAAATAGAGAAGACAAGGATCAAAAATCAACTAACTCTGAGACTATGGGTGAGTCCCTGCCTCTCCTTATGCCACAATTTTCCCAGCAATACTGTAAGGGAGTGAATTCAATGTTTGAGATCTTTTTTAATCTCATCCAGTGACTTCTCAACTTAAGCACTATGAATTACTTGTGGTTCGCCCTTACCACCACAAAGTGTCATTGTACTGATGTGTGCATGTGGGTTAGCACCCTAAGATGTTTCATCCTAGCTAGTCCCTCTGTAAACAATGGCAAGCTACTGGTTGCCTCCCTATACTTGGTCATTCCACACTCCTTTTCTCAGTGGCATAAGCCGACTGAAATAAAAACTGGTAAACACACAGCTTCAAAGATCTTCACCAAAGCCCAGACAAAACAACATGTGATTATCCAATCATTCTTCCTCATCCTTTCAAAGAACTGTGAAAACTGGTAAGGGTAATGAGCCAGCTTTTAAACAGTCTACTCTTTAAGAACCAGGACAGATAAAGCTGCAAAGAGAAAACACCCAAACTAAGCAGGGCACAAAGGGCTGCAGAATAAGGGTCACTTTTCAGCACTGGCAAGACTTCTCATGTGTTCCTAGAGTAAATGATAACCGAATAGACTTATTATAGATCTAATAAATGTATCTGAAGTGTCCATTAATGTTTCAGTGCTAACCAGGCTAAAGTTATCTAGTGGCATCTGCCTAGATCCCTCTGCCAAGTTAACTAACTTTTATTTTTTAAAAATTCAGCAGGATGTGGTGGCGTAGCCTCCTAGCACTTGGAAGGCTGAAGCAAGAGGATTGCCAGCCTCGAGTACATAGCAAGACCCTGTCTCAAAAAAACAAACCAAAAAAAAAAAAAAAGCCAGAGGTGGTGGTATACACCTGTAATCCCAGCACTCGGCAGGGTGAGGCAGGAGGATCACTATGAGTTTGAGGTCAGCCTGGGCTACACAAGCAAGTTCAAGGTCAGTCTGGACTACATAGTGAGACCTTGTCTCAAAAAAAAAAAATTATCAAAAACAAGTTACAGAAATCACATTCAAAGTGAATTCTTTGCTCAAAGTCAGTTGATAATGATAGTTTGGCAGTACCAAACTCCATATGCTGGGCTCTTCCACTGTCTATTAAGCATGCCTTTGTTTATTAAGAAGAAATACTAATCTGACTCAATCAAAGCAATTCTAGAGAACACCGTTAGCACTGTCCAGCTCACAGGGTCATGGAGAATGTAAGGAAAAGGAAACTACAATAATTTTTATATTCTTGCCCTATGCCCAGTGCAGTGAGTTTCCAAACAAAATGATGCAGATAAAGGTGAAGATGGTCAACTTGTTCCATGTAGGTCAGTGGTCAAAAACCTTAAATTTCTAAAACTGCTCTAAATCATACCATGAAAACCAAATAATGTTCATCACAAATCCTAACCAAGGACTTGGGGGACAAAAGTGGTTTTTAACTCCTAACTACCTAGGTGGTTCTGGCTTGAAGGACTTGAAAACGTGCTAAATAAAAACACAATTAATGTTGGCTTTCTTCCAAGCTCTTCTTTTAGTTTTGCAAGAGATAAGGAGAGAGAAAGCTAGCTTGCTATTCATAGCAACATGTATGTGACACCATAGGGAATGAAGCTAAGGTTAAATAAAAGTTTCTTGTTTAAAAAAAAATTCCAGATTTCTACCAAGTACCCAAAGCATAGGGCAGTCCACAGCACTTTTCTCCTTCTTAGAGAGAAGAATCCTCTGTGCTACAATGGAGACTGAGACATAAAAACAATGGAATTTTTTCAAGGTCACTCACTTCATATTTGCAGCCCCTTTTTATTTTTATGGAATGTCTACTGAATGTCAGACCAGACCCTTAAACTATAAACTATAGCAGTTATCCATAGAAGATTTTTTTTCTCAAAGAATTCTAAGAGATTGTGAGGCTCAATTTACAGAAAACCAAGTCAAAGTGACTAATTTGCCCAAGGTCACAAAACTAAAAATGACAGAAACTAGTAGTTCAATGATTGTCTGCTTTCCACCATACCATAATGATTACCTAAATCACTATTGAAAGCCAGAGTGGTTTACACATCTCATGGGTTCAAGGACTCGTTCCTATCAGGCAATGTTCTAGTTCCAGCACTACAACCAATGTACTGAGTTCCCTTGAACAAGTCCTTTTCCTCTCTAGATCTTGTTATCCAGCTTTTACAATGAGAGGATCAGATCAAGGAGTTTTAGCATCCTTTCTGTAGAAAATAAAGTTGTCTGGAATGATTTAAATGACAGTGCAACTTCTAGAGCTTCAAACCAGAACAGACTAGAAGCAGCTATATGACAATGAATCTTAGGGCTCAATTTTTCTCATCTGTAAAATGGAGATAATCTTTGCTCTTCCTGCTTCAACAGGGCCAAAAAAAGACACAGCAAGATAACGTATAAATCCTCTAAAAAGTATATGCAGCATATGAGGGAAAGTCAATAATCAAGTATCTACTAGTCTCAAATGTTCTTTCTAAATTTAAGTAGGTTGTACATATGTTCTGTCCAATAAATCTTGAGTCCTCTTGTGCAGTTCAATCTGGATTTGCAACACAAACATCTTAGTTTCAAGTCCAAAGGAAATTAATAAATACCCCCACTCTCTGAGTGCTAAATCCAAAGTTGTCTTAATATTTTGCCTTTGTTCTGAGCTCTTCCTAGGCCCCTATTCCGATGCCAAGGCACCCATTACCCAGCCCTCATCAGCCAGCACAGTTCACAGAGAGGCAGAAGAGAGTAGGCAGAGGAGAGGCTGTGGGAGGTTCAGCTAAAAGTAGATGCTGCCTTTAGGCACCACACTATGAGGGGGTGGGGGTGGGTTCTTAGCACATCCTTCCTGCAGCCAGCTGGGCATGGAGGTGTTTAGCTTCCCCTCCTCTAATGAAGGCAGGCAGGCAGAGAAATCAGCTGCCAGAACCATTCCCAGAGCTGCCTATGGATGTACAATGCTGGCCTCTTTTGGGCCCTGAGGGCAGATGGTTACACAGCAAAAGGCTGCATCCATAGCTTCCTTCCTCAGGAAAGTTAATGTGGACTAAAGGAGACTGCATTCTCCTCATTCTCATCCCACTGCCTGCCACTCCAAGGGATGCTTACATAATACTCTTATTCTCCACCTTTAATTTTCACACTCTTGTCAGTTCACTTGCTTCAACTAAACCTGAAAACGTATTCAAGGGTCCATCCAAGAGAGTACAGAACCGGAACCCCATAAAGAAGGTAGCAACTGACAATGAACAAGGGCCTGAAGTCTCAAAATCATAGGCCTATCACTATAATCTTGGACCCTATTTTCCCTTAGTTTCTTCGTTTGTGTGTGTGTGTGTGTGTGTGTGTGTGTGTGAGAGAGAGAGAGAGAGAGAGAGAGAGAGAGAGAGAGAGAAGCAGTGTGCTGGAGACCTACCAGTTGTTTTAATCTCTGCCCTTAAGTGATTAAATAAAAAAGACTCACCTCTAGTCCATTACTGGATGTCCTATCTCTCAAGCAGTTTGGCTGATCTGGGCAGAGCCATTCCCACTCTGCTAATTCCATCCAATTCCCCTAGTGACTAAAGTCTGCATTGACAAGATGGTTGCCTGGAACTTTAGATTCTGTCCTCCAAGCCCTTTTCAATCAGACTCACTTCATTTTTTTTTCCTGTACCATACAGAAGTTTCATCTGAGAGTTCATTTGAGAGCATAATTCTTATATAGAAACCACTTCTAACTTTAGTGACATAGAAACTGAGGTAGAAAAGGCCTTGATCAAGATCTGGCAGCAAAAGAATCAGGGCTTCATCCTAAGACTCTTGGGGCTTTTTCCAGTTTTTTATTTGGGGGGGGTAATTTTTTTTCTCCCTACTGTAAGTCTGCCTTCTACATGCTGCCCTTCTACCACACTGTTACCAACTCTCAACTTTGGTGCTCAAACTTCAAATGATAAATCACTATTAAGGCCCTACAACTAGTACAGACAAGTGCTAAGAACAAAAAAGATCTAAACTCAGATATATCCCATTCTTCTTTCCTCCTTCTTTCTACCATTATCCTTTTAAAGCTTCCTCCTAGGTTTCGCTCTGTTTCTGAACCTCTTCAATTCTCAGTCATGACTGCATCCTGAACACAAATCCACAATGCAGACTACATTACAGTACATGGTGACAAGAGTCCTGAGTTCTAGGTCAGTCACTACCACTTCCTACTGTGTAACCTTGAAAATGTCACTTAATCTCTCTGAGCCTCACCTTCCAAATCTACTTATAGATTTGGGAAAGGAGCCAAAGAAATAACTAGGGAAGTTTGTTGAAATTCTTATTACTATTAATAGTAGAAATACTAAATGAATGACTTCTAAACACCACAGGAAGGAACTCAGGGATGTCAAAGCAGCTAGTCCCTTACCTGCTAGGCTTCCCCAGATATAGGATACTGGTTCTGATTCAACACGAGGCAATTCTCAATTATTCAAAAGATACATTTCTTTAAGAAGTTGAATCCCAAACTGGTATACTGCAGCTACTCAACTCTATAGGGCTCCCAAACTGGTGTACTGCTGCTGCTCAACTCTATAGGGCTCCTTTCCTTGGTTGGTTGCTATAGTTCACCTTCTACAGAAGAAACATAAGCCAAATATATTTTTAAAAGCAAGCTGATTCTGGTATACTGATGCTACTCAACTCTATAGGGCTCCCTTCTTTGATCGGTAGCTATAGTTCATCTGTTACAGAAGAAACATAAGCCAAATATATTTAAGAAAGCAAATCTATTATCCCAGAATCATTGATTCTAAATCTAACAGAAATCTTTGGATTACCTGCTAGTTTATATATATATATATATAATCATTTTGATCATTAATGTTAATCACAAAGCAAGCACAAATTACTAGAGCCAGAAGAAATTTGTGAAACCATCTAATCCACCTATCCTTATTTTGCAGATGAGGAAAATATATTTCAGAAGGAAAAAGTAATTTATCTGAAATTACTCAGCAATGAACAGAATCTTCACACAAATTTGAAGGACTTCCTTTTTCCTGAAGGGTTCAAGCCATCTCACATTAGTTATCCTTTGGTATCTGTGGGAGTTTGGTTCCAGGACTCCTTTTGGATACCAAAATCTGAAGATGCTCAAGCCCCTTATATACAATAGTGTACTATTCACATAAAATTCAAACACGGCCTTCCGTATACTTTATTTTTTTATCTTTAATTTTCCTTTTTATTTCTGTTCAAGAGATTGGGTACAGTGCCTTATATATGCTACGTAATGGCTCTACTCCTGTATACTTTAAATCACCCCATTTATAGTACTTAATACAATCTAAATGCTATGCAAATAGTTTTCATACTGCATTGGTTTTTAATATGTATTTTCATTTTTCTTACTTTTAATTTTTTCAAATATTTTCTACTTGTGGAGACAGAAGAACCTGCAGATACAGGGGTCTGATTGTATTTTAAATCCAAATAAATACTAAAGTATTCATTCTCTAGCGTTGAGTCTTTTTCAGAGTGGGTACTCTGAAAAGCCTCTAAAACTCATCAAGGCCCTCACAACTCCTAGAATAAAATCTCATCACCTGCAAAGCCTGCCAGTTCACATATGTGATAAGCTATACTTAAGCAGAGGTGTTACTTATTTTGAAACATTTCACAGTTATGGAATTTTTGCTATGGAATTCTCATCCCTGGCTGAGTATTACCAGTACCTCCAAGGAGCTTTTAGAAAAACACTGATGCCAGAGTCCAACCACAAGCAACTTAATCAGATTTCCCCCAGAAAGTCTAGGAATCATTGTTAACAAACTCCCCAAGTGATTCAAGTGTGTACTCAAGGTCAAGAACCACTGAGTTAATGGAAACAATTCAGTCAAGCAATAGGAAAAGCAGTTTCCTAAACTGTTTGGGGGCAAAATCTGCTTTGCTGTGCATGGCACACACCTGTAATCCCAGCTACTTCAGAAGCTGAGGCAAAGGCATGAGGATCATAACTTCAAGGCAAGACTGGCCTCCTTGGCTTTCTTAGGGAGATCCTGTCTCAAAATTTAAAAAAAAATAATAATAATAATAAATAAAAAGGGCTGGGTATGTACCTCAGCACTCCCCAGTTTCAATCCCCAGTAGGGAAAACTCACACTCACACACACACACACATTACATCTATCATGTTTTGCTTTTCCAAGAAAGGAAAGGGAATAAAGCACAGAAACTACAGTTATGGGACTGACCCTCGGCCAAATTCTGTACCTAGTTAAGAAATATCTGGCTTCTGGGCACTGAATGAAAACTGAGCTCTGGAGCCTGTAACCATATTTACCAGAAATAAAAGACCAATTTTTAATCCTTTTCATGATGGCACCGTCAACTTAGTAGATGACAACTATAAACCTCTATATCTTGATGCCTACAAAACATATAAAAAAATCCTGTATGTTATCCTCATTAACATATTGATAGGACAGATAACAGCACAACCCTATGGAGTCTGCACTGGTTGACTAGATACATACAAAAATTAACAGCTGTCTCCAAGAAATTCTGGTGAGATGCCAGAGGAGCCAGAATAACCTTATCTTATTAAACATTTCTTTGAATCAATAACTTGATACTCAGTTTTGAAATGGTATAATGCTAGAAAAGATTAATAATCTATTGTGAGACATGAAGAAATATTTAAAACTCAAGGCTAAAACAATAGACAAATCGAAATAGAGTTTAACTCATATAAGCTAGAAGAAACTGTTAATTTCTTGCACAGTATGAATAAAAAAATTAAACCCATAAAAAGTTAGAATAATGGGCCAAACAAAAAAAATTTGCTGAGTGTGGTGGCAGACACCTGTAATCCCAGCACTCAGGAGGCTGAACCAGGAGACTCAACATGAGTTCAAGGCCAGCCCGGGCAACACAGTGAGTTCAAAGATAGCCAAAACTATGCAACAAGACCCTGTCTCAAAACAATCAATCAATCAATCAAAAATAAATTAAAAATAAAACTTTAAAAGTTTGGTTCAAAAAAACCTAAACTAGTTCAAAAAAACCTAAACTGGTTCAAAATGCTAACTTCACAAGAGAACACTGAACCAGACAGGAAAGAATTTCTATAGTGGCTCTTAACCCTGACTGCATATTTTAATCACTTTGGGGTGCTTTAAATAAAATATATATATATGGCCTCAGACCTATCCTACAACAATTAAATCAGAATCTTTCAGAGCAGGGACATAGCATGGGTATTTTAGAAATTCCCCAAGTGATATGAATATTCAGTGAGAGTTGAGAACCAGTAGAAAGCTGTATTATTACACATTTCACAAATGGATTAAAGTCCCTTTTTTACTTGATCCTGGGCAGGTAGCACCTAGAGTAGGATGACAAGTCCTGGGTAGCACATTTTAAAGAAATACAGGAAAATATATGCAATAGTACCTCAGTTTGGTTCACAAACTTAATTCTTTCTGTGATTCTGGTCACAAACAGAATCAAATTTCCCCATAAAGTCAACATTGAACCTAACCATTGAATCTCCAATTCAGTTTGTGGCCTAATTGTGGAAAGAATTAAGTTCATGAACCAAGGTACCACTGGATGCTTCAAAATGAAGGACCATTGTGTGAAAACTGCAAATCCTTGAAAAGCATTCTGTATTTTAGGCTTCAGTGTCACGTTGCCTTTCACCTTAAAATTCCAAATAGTGATTTTTCATAAGACTGACTAAAGGGAACTCTGATGCATATTTAAGACAAAAGATAGCATTTTATAGACTGAAGAATTTCTGCAAAAATGTTATACAAAGGAAATGTATTAAAAAGCACTAAAAATGTGAGCAAGTAAAGATGAGGAAGCAAGTATGACTTCAGGGATGACTCACACACACCTCCTTCCCCACCTGACCCTTTTCAGCTTCACACTAGCTGAGAATGATCAACTCTTGAGTCTCCCACATCTCTACTGGAAAGGCAGACCCACTCTCATCCTACCAATCTCTCTGACCTTCATTCTCCTCATCTGTAAAACTGAAATAGCAATCATAACTGCCCACTTCATAAGGCTGATGTGATGTTCAAATTAGCAAAGATGTGAAATCACTTTGTAAACTTTATAAGCCCATGCACTGACAAAAAGTTATTACATAGCCATTATTGGACTGTTTCCCAAGCTTTGTCTCTCCTTGAGTTCCATCCCCCTTCTAGCTTTTTCCCATTTTGTACTTTGATGCCAAGTCAAAAGCACAATGAATTAAATACTCTAGAGAGCTACAGCAACCTATGGAAAGGAGACAATCTGGGCACATATCGGAAGACTTAAGCTTTAATTAAGGATTCTTGGAAAGCTAGATACTCAGTTGGAGCAGAGTGGGAAATACAGACTAGTCTAAGATTCACCCCCATTCATTTCTTGGGGGGAAAGCCGCTGGAGCTGGGTCCATATGCCTAGTATAAGGCCTTTGCTGAGGCAGTTATATTTGGGGAAAACGGCTCAATTCTCATACCCCTGCGCAGAGCAAACACTCTGCAAGCCAAAAAGAGATCACAGGCTGAGAAGGCAGAAAAACTAAAGAAGACATACTATGGCAGCATTCCTGCAACTATTGGTGTGTCCTCTGGTCACAGGCAAGCACTCTTAATGTAGGCCTCCCCACTGGGCACTAAAACACCTCCCGCATACTTTCTGGTGTCTAGCAGCTCCCTAAAAGCGTAAACACATATGTGGGCAAGAGAATTTGAACCATTCTTGTTCACTAGCTCTGCAACAAACTGACTTCCAACTTGCCCAGCCTTCCCAGTCAGAAACTACTGAATCAAAGAAAGCTACTCTGAATTCCATGCTGCAGCTGGGCTAGGCAAGAATTCCCAAGCATTCCTTAAAATTGGGGTTAACTGCATAAGTAAATGCTGCAGGTTCTGATAGATGGAGGCTATCTTCATGAAAAAGAAAAGTGCTGTGTAGTTTATTCCCCACAAGCTATCACTTCACTCTCTTCCTACCAAAGTCAATAGTTGGAGTGAAAAACTGTATTTTTCAAGACCTGCATACTTCCTGAACTAAAGCTAAGCAGTTGAAGTAACTCAGTTAATCCCAAAGAGAGGGATTTGACCTGTGAGTTTTCCAATAAATAAAGCTAAACTCTGTATGTCTCCTGAGGACATGTTTTCTAGGTATTTGCAGGCAAGGAAGACTCTTATTTCTTATCTCTTCCCCAAAAGCATCTCCCCAACCCTTGCTGGGCTCTAGCCCTTGTCCAGTCACAGTGCTGCCTAGGTCTTTAAAGGATTTGCTTTGGAGCCCGGTGGGCACTGAGTGATGAAGGAGTTGCCAGGATACTAATAGAGGGCATTTTCATTAATTCCTTTGTGGAAAGCTAGAAGTCAAAATCCCTGAGCTGGGATTTTGCCCCTCCTAGTATCAAAAGCTTATTTTCTACTTAAAGGAATGAGAAAAGAAAAGGGAATAATGAGCTTTACTAGAAAAAGTTGGGACAAATCAGGGAGGAAAAGACCTCTTCTCTTTCTTACTTCTCATCCATTTAGAGTGGAGAGGAAGAGGTTGGTAGCAGGAAAGGGAGGAAAGGAAGAATAGGAAAGATTAAGAGAGAAGGAAGGAGAAGTAGAAAAGAGAAAACACATCAAATGCATAGGGTTCCACTCCTCTGGACTGCATTTCTTATTTTCTCCCATTTTCTCTTTTTGCATGCCCTCACAGATCTGAAGGAGAAATGCCAATCCTTTAGGATTCACACAACTAAAAATTCTTATTTTCATCTTTTGTTCTTTATTCCTCAAACTCTCTTCTGGCCGCTCTAAAATGACCTGTCATCTGGCTATGCCTACCCCTTACTTGCCTAGGTAAGTGAATGTGGAAGGTGTGAACTACGACAGCCAAATTACTGATGGGATGGCTCACTGAAACTACTCCTGTAGGCTGAAGGGCATCAAATACTGGAAGAAGGACTATCATGGGTGGCACCCATCTATCCTAGCACCATTTAAATCCTCACAAACCATAGCACAAGGGGCCATTAAGAGCTGTGGAAATTAATGCTGTCTTTCCTCATTCCTATCACCATCAACCTCAACAGTGAGCACACACACCCACAAACATACTGCCACCATCCTGCATACAAACATTTCCAAAAACTTTATGCCAAGTGTTTGCCAGGGACCCAGAAGGCAAGAGATTTCGTGATACAATTTAGTCATAAATCTAAGTAAAAGACTAGCCTTATAAGTCCCTTCTGTCCTCAGCAAAAAATGAAACAAAGAAACAAAAAAAAAAACATTCCAGTGGTACTGTTCCCATTTCCTTTACCACACAGCTAGGCTGAAAATTCCTTAGGTAAAACTTCTCTAAGTACCAGCAACCAGGTATCCAGTTGCATCTTCCATCATCACTGGGTTATCATTTTATTTTCCTTTGCACTTGTTTTCAGTTTACCCCCTTCCAACTTCAATTCTAATGGTTGTTCCAAGTCCCAGAATGCAAGAACTTGGAGTTACCTTATCCAATCATTTCAAAATGCCAGTGTTTACAGGAAACTTAAACCCATTGAAGAGGAAAAAAAAAATGCACAAAGTCAGACAGCTACTGTGTGGAGAAAAATCAGATCTGCAGCTTCCTGGCATTGAGCCCTTCCCTACTCACCAATACTGTCTCAAAACAAACTGATAAGGCAAAGTACGTGATATAATGCTTAATTTAAATAACATCTCTGGTGAGGTACTGCATATTGAATCCAGGGCCTTCACACTGAATCCAACCCTTTTTTATTTCGTATTTTGGACAGTCTTGCTAAATTGTTCAGCCTTGGCCTCCCAAGTGCTGAGATTACAGGTATGTGCCACTGCAGTTCGTGAGATTCTCCTTACAAAGAAACAAGTTCTTGGTTCCACCCAAAGGGACCTCACACAGGACCAAAGACTAATTATGAAGAATGAACGCCAGAAAACTTCCCAGATCATGCTTACACCATGGTATTAAGCAAGAAAAACAAAAACACCTCAGCTTCTCACCCACACAGTCAGGAAGTCAGTTTTGAGACTCAAAACCTGGACTGACACCATTAAATAACACTCTTGAGTCCTATAGTCAGGACAATTTCAAACACCTCCCCACACTTTACGGCCACTCTCTTTTCATAATCATTTCCAAATAGACTGAACATCAGAACATAGAACTTGACAGCATAACGCCAACAGATCTGTACATCACACATGAGCGGCCGCCCACGTGAGTGCAGGAGGAGCATGCGTGTGTATGCGTATGTGCCCTGATTCATTGCTACATGAACCAAAAATGGCACTATTTCAAGACAGGTAAGCAACAGAATGAGGAAGATTTGCCTACATCAACAAGGGAGAAAAAAAGTATTATGCACCCTGGAATCATAGTTAATTTCCTAGCTTTACCAAGAGTTTTCTTAGCAGAAACAAATATAAAAATAATAACAATCATAACAGCAAACATCACCACTACCACATGATAGACAGGCAGTCATATCTCAAATTAGAATGCTGCTTCCAGCTCAAATGTTTCCTAAGATCTCATCCCATTCCATCTAGACTTTGTTTTTTCTTGGTGTTCAAAACTCTTAACACATTAGATATATCCAGTTATGGAGATGTTTCAATTAGAGAGACCTCTGCTCTTAAAGCAACAAAGATGCAAACAACACCACCACTTTCTCGCAGCCCTATCAAGCACTTTAAAAATGTAGTTCAAGAACATCATTACAAATGAGATTACCACCAAAGGAGCCATATCCAACGCAATTATTCCCAAGGTAAGTAAAAAACTGATGAGACACAGAAAAATCCTCAAACTCAAATCCAAGGGTACAGTCTCTGGGAAATAGAGTTCAAGGTCTTTTGTCAAAGTCCTCTCTTGCCAATTGAAAAGATTAGAGAACACTTTTATGTCCCAATCCATGATTCCAAAAAAATTGACATTTAATGCTGTAAAAATGTTTTAAAGGTGGCTTCTTTCCACATTGGAAACTGTAAACCCTAGACAGCAAATTGAGATTCGAAGGACACAGTCACCAACTGCCACCTCAAGGCACCCCACCGCATCGCTTTCCAACTTCTTGCTTCTCATTAAAGAATAAAAAAATCAATTCTACTAAATCCATTTATTACATCGATATTTTCCCTCTAAACATCTAGTACAAGATTGCCTTTCTTAGACACCAAAATTTCATCATGCTCTTTCACAAACTCCTTCCTTCACCCCCGCCCCAAACAAACCCAAATGCACCCTTGCTGGCAAGAGAGAAATTGTGACTAAAATTCACTAATGGAATTTAAAGGTAGTTTTCGAGAAAATGTACTGACTAGACACCAAAGAGAAGTCACTGTTAAGGAACGCAGAGCTTGCTCTACGAACGTCACATAGATGGAGAATGCACACAGGCATGCACACTTAAATAGAAAAATATTTCTTTATCAACAATTTCACTCAAGCAATTATTCACAAGGCATACTTAAAAGACAAGACATGACAAAAGATTTAGGGAGAGATAATATACCAACGTCATACATATCACAGCGAGGCCATGTTGAAGCTCAAAACGTTTCCCCCCTGAGTAAAGCTTGTTCTTTCTCTCCCTCTCTTTTCTGGTCTCTGTCTCTCTCTCAATACCCCCCTCCCGCCCCGCGATGGCTCTCGGGATGAAATCAAAACGAGAGTTCGCGACAGCTCAGGTGGCTGTACTCCATTCAGCGCGTTCCCAGGAAAAACATGAGTATGACATTGACAAGCAGGAGGACTACAATCACGGCAAAAACGACTACAGTTTGCACATCCAGGGTCATAGTGCAATGCAGAACACTGTAGTGTTCCAGGTGGGGGGCCGGCAGATTGGGAGATGTCAGTCTCTGTTCTGTCAGACTGTCCATACAGCCACCATGCTAAAAAGGAGAAGAGGAAGTCGGGTGGTTAGGGAAGGGCTGGGTTTGGCGCCCGAGTATTTCGGGGAGGGGAGGGAAGGGGGATGGGGACAGGGGCACTTGCTTCCACCCTCCCTCAGGATTGGGCTGATCTTTTCTTGCCTAGCTGTGAAATCTTAGCTTGTGCTGAAGACGGCAGTTCAGCATTCTCTCTCGGGCGCCACGGAAAAAGCAAAATCCTAGTTTCCAAAGGGTAAGGCGGGAGGAACCTATCAGAGGTTCTCCAGCGCCAGCAGAATCTGTCTGTCCGGGCGTACGTCCGCCTGTCTGGCTACCGGTCAGTCTCAGTCTCCTCTATTCTCTCTAGTTCCCTCGCTTTCCTACGCTGCTCTCTTCGCTGGGCTCCAGGCTGCCAGCCACGCTTTCCAGCCCTTCCTCGCAGGTCTTCTCCCGCTCCTCTCCCCACCCCCACCTCAACCCGGAGGCTGTCTTTATTCCGAGAGAGACTGTGGGCGCCTGCGTGAAGGGCGGCCAGAGTCACTGACAGACCCACTGGCCAATAGCAGCTGCAGCAGGGGAGCGTTCACTGCTAGGGGTGGGACTTGAGCTGACGTGCTAGTCGCGGCCGCCAATCCTAGGGCCCAACGCCCCAGGCGCTG